>JAVQJL010047914.1:0-12378 GCA_036024295.1 Nannoperca obscura
GACACTAACAGCCGCATATATATGGATCCAAATGAGGCTAGGTGAGCTTTTTATGGCTCTTTATGATATATTAATATTTATGCCACTGCTAACCAAGATAACGATAGCGTTTGAATTTAGCGCTAGCAATTAACAAGTTCCAGCTGCTGCTCTTGGGGTTTGTGTGGACGGGTTGTGCATGTGTGAGCGTGTGTGTGTGTGTGTGTGTGTGTGTGTGTGTGTGTGTGTGTGTGTGCATAAGTGCTCAAATGAGAGAGCATGAAGAGGGGGAGTTAAATGTTCCATTTAAATGTTATGTCACGAACTAAAGGGCAGACTGAATCAATCTTGTTGAAACACAATTAGGATTTTCCTGCTATAAACATGATGCCGCTTCTCACACACACACGTGCATACACACAACAGAGACAATGACCTCAGTGAATGGAACAGATAAGAACGTCTTAATATGGGTTTGTGATCACACTATTAATGTTATGTTATCAAGAAGTAGCAGACTGATGGTTAGATCAAGTTATATGTATTATTAATCATCGTGCATCTTGAATTTATTACACCCACCTTTTTCCATATTCCAATTTCCCTTCTTCTAATAAAGCAAATGCTCAGCAAATTCAGGATGAAATCTAAAAATAGAAATAGGAAATTAAATAAAAAGGCTTTTTTTTTTATCCTACTCAGCCAAGAACGTTGCCTGCTCGATGTCATGGGGCTTTCCTCATAGCTCTAAAGTGTGTGTGTGTGCGTGTGCGCGTCATTCGCTCGGTGACATCTACAGAGTTGAATGGTCTTACTCATCCCTGCCAGACATGGGGGATACGAAAAGGACGGCGCATGACAGCACCCATGACTCACTCCCGCATATCTACTTGCCGGCAACTTGAAACCTACAGACATGAGTGATGACATTTGCGGTGGCAGCCCAGTGGGGCAGACAGATACGCATCTACTACCTGTTTGTGTGTGTGAGTGTGACTGATGCCTTAAAAACATCAAGATAACCCTAATAATATCTTTTACCAAGAAAAAATGTGTCTTCCACTTCCATCATGCATACTAACTGTATTTGATTTACTATAATCTTAATAATATACTGTTATCTGCAGTTTGTATACAAGAAATCAATAAACTATTTTGTAATAATTATAATAACAGGACATGATGCAATATTTGCACTACTTTATTTTTTCTTTTCTTAGCTGGTCCTGGAACTGGTTTTATCCCCAGCAGCTCCTCCATTTCACCCTCAGCACCCTCAAAAATCAAAGACTTTTTAAATGTATATTGACTGTTTGGGTGTACCTAATTTTGTCTACATACTTAAAACCTACTTAAACTGTAGTTTGTAATATGGATTCTGGAAAACATGTCCGCTGGTTGCCTGGTAACTGGTCCTGGCTGAGAAATAGCCCAATACATAACCCCTCGTAAAAGTTGTGCTAAGCTAAGCTAACCATTACATTTAATAGTCTGCAGCCATGCTAGCAGCTGTGTTAACATGCCTCCAATGAAAATACCAACATGCTGAGGGTGTAATGTTTATCATGTTTACCATCTTAGCTTAGCATGATAATAAGCTAACATTTGCTAATTAGCGCTAGATACAAAGAAGCTGACCTGCTGGTGGCACTAGAGGACCATGGACCATGACCAGCTGTACAAAATGTCATGGCAATTCATTTGATAGTTCTTGAGATATTTAAATAAAAGCCAAACATGACCGCTTCATGGTGGCACTAAAAGAAAAGTTACCCGATCACCAAATTCAGTAGGATTCATCCTCTAGGGACCATGAATGTCTGTAGAGAATGTCATGGCAATCTATTCCGTATTTGTTGGCATATTTCATTATATTGTAGAGCTGCACCACTAGCATGGAAAAAAGATAAAAATATTCTTATATTTTCATGCTATTATTGCTTCAATCAAATGTGAAATCATGCGCGGCAATAAATGTCCCTCAAAGCAGAGAAGAGATCAGGCTGACAGATCGATAGTGACAGGTCAGACAAATTTTAATCATGCAGGTAAATTCTTCCCAAAGGATTGCCAGTCACAACATAAATGGACAGACCAAAGAGGCACAAACCCTGCTGTGACTCATAATATTAGCATAATCAATTCTAACCCTCTTTCGGACCAAAACACAAAAGCCAATAGATGTCTCGTCATAAAGTCAATTTTCTGCTGGCAGCTCTAACAACATATAATGAAGCCATTTCTGGTCACACACACAAAAATGTAAGAAGAGGTCACGTGCTTTGTAATTCTTATCCAACTTTAGCACCTTCGATTTCTTGTTGAATTCTGCCTGGCTGACTCTTACAGCACTAATAAGGTATCCAGTGTTCTCTAGAGCCCAAGCTTGACATCTCTTTTTGATTGCCGGGTTATTCTTATAAATACCCGAGCATAAAAGGAGCCCCGGCTGCAGGCGAGTGAAGACATCCAGTTTACTGGCGGAGGAGACGGATGTAGCTGGCTGGGCCCAGCTGCTCATTAGTGAACAGGTCCAGTTATCCTGACAAGTCAGAGTTGTCTAACCTCATCCTAGCATAGCATAATTTTAGACATTTCTCAACTAGCCACAGCCAAGAGCCATGGGAACCACTGAAAGCCATGAATATATCACATCACTGAAACATTCCTGTGACTATTGCATTATTACCCCATGCTCTAGATCTGTACCACTGTTTTATTTTTTTACTGCTCTCAGTAAATCAGCTGTAAGCAAAGAGGTCTTTAAAATGAAACAGAAACTGGCTTCAGAATCCGCGAGCGCCAAAAAATGTGAGACACACAAGCAGAAATATGCGGTCTCCTCTGTGAAAACAATGGCATGTTGATGTCCCCGACCTCCCACAGGATCCTCACACCTGCTTTCTCTCCCTCGCTCACATATTCTCTCCAGCCGTCAACTCGCATCTCTTTGACAGTGATATGCAGTTACATGTGAGAGGGCCACCGTACCACAAGCAAAAAAAAGAAAGAAAAAAAAAAGAAATGGATAGGATTGGGGTTCAGGTAAACAGTTCTCGCCCTCACAACGAATTAGGTGAGACTTAGGTTTAACTTTTGGAGGTGTAAGACCAAACAAAGGTTAATATCAGTATCGCATAATTGCATTTTATTGTCTTGGGAGACCATCAACCTGCAAATTAAGGAGCCATTCATTTATACAAATAGAGCGGGAAAAAACACCAAATACTGGAGAATTGGAGGTTTGTCAGTTTCAGCCACACATTGAGGGTTGTACCTCAGTGTGAGGTGCCTCAGAATAATCCATTATATCCAGTATATTAAATCTTTACCTGCAATGGTGAACAAAGTACGGACATATGTATAACCTTTTAAGTTAATGTATTGATATTTGTTAGCAAACAGTATCTTATTAACACATCCTGCAGATACAGAGCAGCATTAACATTTATTTGGACTGATGAATTCAAGTCCAATATTCATTTTCTTTTAGCTCTGTTTTTGGTCTCCACCAACTCCTGAAGAACATATATGTCTCTTTAGCTGCTAAATGCTCCACTGTGTTCACCAGCTAGCCGAAAACAACTGCCTGCTGTGGCTGTAAAACCAATTTTGTGAAGTATAATTGACAACACAATATCTGGAAAAAGAAAAGTTTAAGAGAAGCGCCACAGTTTTACTTGAGTGAGCATTTTTCTGAAACTCCACGGTGAGTTCATTGCCTGGTGGTGGGAGAGGACCTATTGATGGGTGCATTTCTCCTGCCAGGGCTCAACAGACAGCTCGTTATTTATTTTTCATTCAGAGATAAAATGGCTGCCGGTCTGACACTGATGTATGAGCATCTCATTGGGGGAAAATCAACTCTGCTGATCCTCTGAATCTAAACCCAACCTAATAGGCAAAAATCTAATCGAAAGTGATTAAAAACTAAATGAATGAAAACGGGGGGAGGAGGGGAGGGATGCTAACTCAGGGGAGAGATGTCAGGAAAGGATGGGTGACGAGGAAAATGCATCAGATTTCACTCTCATTTGCTAATTGAGGAGATAATGTAAATCATTCTCAGAGTCTGTGGAATTAACGGCCCCTTAAAAATCAATGGGAGTCACAAAGCGCCTACTTCTATGCTTTGAGTCCCGGAGGAGTGAATCAGCATCTCTGGGAGGAGGAGCTCATCCTGGGCTTTGCTTTGCTTTTGCTTTGCCTCTGGCTGTGTAAGATTGAACATTTGAACTGTGTTAAAGGTTGACAACGTATCCACAAGCACGAAGAGGGACTTGTGGAGCTTCAATTGGCGATAACATCCCATGATTAGCAGCACCAACTTAGTAAGGTTTTTCTTGAGAATTACAAGGGACACTTTAGTATTTTCCAGCTTGG
Organism: Nannoperca obscura; assembly: GCA_036024295.1. Classification (NCBI taxonomy): domain Eukaryota; kingdom Metazoa; phylum Chordata; class Actinopteri; order Centrarchiformes; family Percichthyidae; genus Nannoperca; species Nannoperca obscura. The sequence goes on from JAVQJL010047914.1 coordinate 4,363, forward strand.
GTGTTATACTCATATTTTTGTCGACCCTTGCCCCTATGAAAATGTGAGAGTAGGACCTGTGTTGACAAAAAAAAACTGAATTTACCATTAAGCAATTTTAAACACCAGGACACTATCCAAAAACCTTGCTGGCGTCCCTGTCAATTCTTGACTTGCTGTTCTTAGAAAACACTCAATAGAAAACCCCAATCTAATGTTGTAGTCAAAAGGTCCTTGGTGTTTATTGTATTGGAAAGGAGTAGGGGAAACCCTTAATGAGAGAGTGGGAGGAAGGCTGCTGAGATCATTTAATCATTGTTCCTTATACATCCACTTATCATGCCACAGCAAAGCTAGCCTTAATGGCTTGGCTGTGCTAGGCAGGATATTATTTCATACATGGGGGAATTAAATGAATGCATGGCAGGGTTCAGTCTCTGAAAAGATAATAATGGGAATCCACTCAGCTTAAAATATTGGATTTGTTAATGAATGGAAGCAGTTAATCTAAAGCTTGACTCTGACAATTGTCACACAAAAAAAAATAGAAATCAGGAAATGAGTGGGGAAATAAAAGGAGTGAAAAGAGGTAATAAAGCAGAAAGGGAAACACTATGTTTGAAATAACCCCTGTCATTTCCTCCACATTTACAACCAACGTCTACCAGGAGTGACACAAGCATGAAATGCCACGAACGCATGCACAACAGTTGTCAGACTCTCCCCAGTGGAAGGTTTAGATGAAGGTCACCCGTTGTTTCTCTAGCGCTGTCATTATCTGACAGGGATTGAGAGATAAGAGGTCGGCGATAATAAATGCTACTCCATGATTGGAAATAATCTTGACAAGAGCCTCTCCAACAGTCCAGAAAAGTCCATCAGGGAAACAGGATTGAGTATGACATGTTTTTGTCGGTGCCAGACGACTTGCCGCAATTTCAAATAAATCTGCGAGGCGGCACGGTCGATGACGGATGATTTATGCAAGCGTGTTAACCGCTAATGCTTCTCACTGGGCATAACACTTGTGCAACCTTTACCTCTGAGTGAAGAAATGAAAGGGGCGATGTGGGACTTTTAAGCATGCTTTGAAGGCAGTCATTTGGGAGAGACATACTGGCTAATTTGAAGAAACTGACTGAACTTGTTACTCCTTCCAGTGCTGCCTTTAAGTACTCCAGAACATTTGATTTCACAAATACTTTGAGGTTAAAGTGCTGATTTTGAGATTATCATTCTGCATTGTTAAAAAAAATGTATAAGAAGGGTGACAATGATTTTGAGATTTACCACTCAAAATTGTTAGTCATTTTCTGAAACAATGGGTCTTTGGTTTTACCACAGAAGTAAACAAAACCAGCCTCCTCATTTCCACCCAACAACCACATATTTTGTCGTCTGAAATGACAATTTTTACAAGTCGATTTCATGAGCTGTAGGTAGCTAGCGTAAGCTAATGCTAACACTAAAACTCTAAGAGTAGGTTAAAACCTCTGTTTCCACATGACATTTTAAAACAACAACTCGGAAATAAAGAAGCAGCATTGTACTTTTTTTGCAGTAGTAGTTAGCTAGCTAGCTAGCCAGCCAGTCCTAATATACCTTATTGTAACATAACCTTCAATGGTTTTCTTACAATAGAAAACAGACAAGCAACACGTTGGTTGCAGTTTACATTAGAGCACACACACACACAGTTTAATATATTGCTTACACTTTTGTTTTGTGTTTTTAAATGCTGATTATCGCTTTTTAGCGATTATCGATTTAGCGGTCATTTCCCGCTGTTAGATATTCATCAGTTACCTCAAACACCATTAAAGCTGGAAATCAGCACTTTAACCTCAGTCATTGTTTTATTTTAAATCCAGTCGTTCTTGAATATAAAGCCAAATCAATAGAAAATCTGTCACTGTCCAAAAGCTCAAGAGGCTGCACTTTGTATTGTGGTCTGGTTCAGCGAGCACATTCAAACGTTTTGAGATGAACCACACCAAAGTGTGAATATCTGTTTCAGATGGACTGTTTGGGATTCAGTTTCTTCCATAGAGCAACATGCTCTATGGGAGAAACTGGAGGGAGGGTCATGTTGTGCAGCATGCATCACTGTCTCCATTTATCTTGTTAGGTGTGTATTATAAATCTAATCCGATGCCTGGTTTATGTGCCTTGCATTTTGGTTTGTGGGGAAGGCCATTTTTCAGGTACTTACAGCATAACAAACATGACAGTCAGTTATTCATTGGCTACATCATACTTCCATCTTATAATCAGTCCCCTACCGATCCAGTTCATGAGCTTTTCACCAGACGGAAATGCAGACCGATTTGTTTTCAGGTCATTGTTTCCTTTAGGTACACTTGGTTTTTAACTCATCTTTTTTATATTTATAGTATTTTAATTATTAATTTCAGAATCAGAATCAGCTTGTATGTGTACCATACCATACTCAACGTACTTACATTTACACACAGTTCCAAGAACACTTTTCAGGAGCTCCAAATAGACATTCTGCTCAAAACAAGGCTGAACAAAGATAGGTAAACATAGACTAAGATGTACATACAAGTAGGTAAAAGAAATGAATGCACATACAATTATATATAAAAAGTAACAACATACAATGTGACGAAATATACAAATAGTGCATATATCATGGTTTTATCAGTATGTTGTGCTGAATGTTGTCCTGTCTGATCATAAGGTTGCCTCACTAATGGCAATAAAGTTCACTTAATGTTAGCTCAACCTCTGTTTCCGATAAGCCTAAACATCTTTTTATGTGAAATAAGCAATGTTTGCAAATTATACTGCTAAAGCATAATATGTGTCTTTAAGATTTCTATTTTATTATTAGAGATGTCTAATACCGCTCTGCCTGGGCTGGAAAAGCGAGCAATTACAGCTTTTGGACAAAGCCCCTGGATAAGAAATGTGTGTTAATAGGTTGCCTCTTATAGCATGAGCTCAAATATACATACATAAAATAGTATTGGGACAATTACTGCAGTTCATACTGTATACTGTTGGTATGCGGTATCACGGCCCATGAGTCATTATTTGATATAATCAAACCTGCTCCTTCTTATCACAAGAAAATCTGAATAATTAAACCTTTATCAACGACAGTGTGATGGATAGACAAAGATCTAGGGGAAAAGTGCCTACACAGTGCGAGATGTAACGCCATATCAAGATTTTGTAGAGCTCGTCAGTAGTTTCTGAAGTGTTTGCAAGAGTTTGTCCACCTTTTGTGAAGTGCAGGTCAACGTTTTGCATTTTCAATTACATTCACATTAGGTGGCTTTTGTTTTGGTCTGTAGACAGTCTGCAAGAGGGGTCATTAATCTGTGTTTTCTCCACTCAAAAGTGAAGGTCACAATATGTTTTATCTCATTGTGGCGTAGGCAATCCCTTGCAAGTGTAAAGTAATCTATGCATAGGGGACTTGGTCTCGGTGCAAACTGTAATCCTTCGCACGCCAACAAGAGTGCATACGTTTAAGAAACCCGAGAAATGCTGGAGCCAAAACTCAATGGCTGGGAGTTAGGGGAGATGTGCTGGCAGTGCAGTCACCTTGGCGGTATTTATACATCCTCCGGGGACAATTTTGCAGAGAAACAAAAGAAGCGTGTGAGCCGGAGAGGCCCCGGTGTCACAGATGCTCACCTTTGACTGTCCTTCGACTCCTTTTGTAGCCCGCTAAGACCACTGCTGATGGGCGGCAGCTGTGCAGAATGACACCGAGGTCATTATCAAATCCCTGAGTTCCTCCTCGATACTAGTGGCATCATGTCATTGAGACACAAAACTTGTCAAAAGCACAGTGGCGTTACAATTCAAGATAGGCTTGTGTGTGAGAGGACAAGTGATCAGTTAAGACACATGGGGTTTTAGTTCCAGGATGATTTAAGTTGATTAGTTAAAGGCTACAATGCATCACAGCTAAAATAATAGTTACACCCATTTTTAACCTTCCACTTCCATCCATTCTCTCAATCCTCAGCAATGTCAAAACGCTTTTTATCTAAACTCAACGCATTGATTTTTGATCAACACGATGTTTTTATGTTATTACTTTAGAGATGTGTTGTAGCGAATGTGTTAGCAAACAGTTAGCATTCATTTGGAGTTGGGATTCCTGTCCAAATCCTAAATGTTTGTCCAACATTCACTCTCCACAACCAGCTTTTCAACTAGAACAGTTCCCAAAGATTGGCCTCATTCACACACTGAGGTCGACCGATGCTGCCATGCAAGGTGCTGCCGACCCTGGGATTAGTGGACTAGCCACAGCTAGTCGGCTAGTCGCTAACTTTGCCTGTATGCCATTTTGATGCTGGGTAGTGCACAGCTGCCTGTACATCTGTGAAAAAGGATGCTAATGAGAGCCTTAAAACCAAAACAATGAGCTGAAAGATGCTAAAACGCTTCGTCCTTCCAAGGACTAGTGAAGTTTCAAGATTTCGGACTTGCGCTAACTAACCAAATCGACTGATGCCTCATTAGTTGACAAATAAACCACTTAAAATGATCCATCCATAGCCCTCAGTGTTGTTTTGTATTTGATTCACGGGATACCGTGTGTGATAGACATGTCAGGTTTGCAAATCTCTTTAAAAGTGGAACAAAAGCATAACAATGGACATAGTGGCATAGTTTTGAGTGGAAACAGCGTCAGTGAATCGTGGGGCGTAGCTTTTATTGTTATTGGCAGGGTAACTTCCACTGTTACTATCATTCATTTAGTTGTAGTCTTGAGCCGTTACATATTACATCTGTTGCATAATGGAAGAACCATTAAGGCACAAAGAGCACAAAACAAAACAGACTTCACCATGCGTCTCTACCCCTCTGACTCTAGAAGTCGCTAGCCTTGGTGCTGAACTCGCACCACTGTCAGCAACCTGCCGGTAAACAAGTGACAAACCCCAACGCAGATTAATGCCGTACTGGGAGCGAGCCTTAGGGGAACTCTGCATGCAAAGCAAGTCTAAGTAGGAGAGTGGAAGTAAGATGAGAGTGACCGATCCCATTCTCCTTGTCTTAACAAGGCAACTCTCAGCCACTCACAGAGACATCTCCACTCTGCATCCTCCTCCAGATTCAGCCTCAACTTACACACACACACACACAATGGCCTACACCTCATTAGACAGACAGGGAGTGACACTACAAGCAGCATTTCAGACGCATTAGAAAAACACATCTGCGTGTGCATTTAAATGTTTTGTTTTTAACATGAGCGCATGGTGTTTCATACGTTACCTTAAATCCAATTAAAACGTGTAAAGCCTCACCAATGCACAGACACACACACACACACACACACACAAAGTGCACGCAGTTAACGAGCCGTCGTGCAACCAGCCAGGGTTTGTCGCCACTTCCTTCCTCTCCGAGCATTAATGCATTTCTCGCTCTCCTGCTCCGCGCGTCAAAGGATTACAGCCTCATTTGGAGTTAGCGTTTTCTCCTCGTGTGTCTCTGTCGGGGGACCGGCCGTCTGCGCCGCACTGCAATGAAATGTTAATCGTGAGAAGTTTTTTTTTTTCTTCACACGTTCAAGTTTGAAAACTGTTTCCTGCTACAATATGTGGGAAAATTCTCCAACCGGGGTGAGATAACGCCTCCTCTTGCAGATGCAGCAAATAAATGAGTCTATTTATTCACTTATTCTATGAAGTGAATAAGTGAAACTAGCCTAAATAAGACATTTGACTGTCTTTAATGGGAATCAAACTCTAGTGGCAAGCACAAATATTGTGTTTAAATGCATAAAATGAATTGTTAATGGCGGTGCAGCTATCTACAATTGCAGGCCACAAACACACAAACACATAAACAATATAAAAACCCGCCTTTCTTCCTTCCTGTCAGCTTGAATGCACTAATCTCCAGTTTCCCCTCTCTATATTATCGACTCTTTGATGTTTGTTTCTTGCAGCTTTTTTCTAGCTTTTTTTTTTTTTTTTTTTAAGAAATGGAGCATTTGGTTCCAAAAGCGCAGGCAAACGGGGGGGTGAATGGGACAAAATGTACGGCGTGAACGCTGTCGTGCAACCAACCTCGAAACCAAACACACACGTGCGAGGGCGCGCGCGCACGCACACAGACGCGCACACACACACATCACTGCTTCATCTAAACAAGTTGTAGAGAGCAAATGAGAGCAAAGCGGCGCACTGATGGAAGCAATGAGCCGAGGGAGGGGGAGGGAGGGAGTGTGAAAGGTGTGCGAGATGAAAGCCAGAACGTGAGAGTGGAGAGAACAGAAACGAGGTGACAGTGCTCGCTGTCGCTTTTGCTTTCCATGCGCTTTCTTTCTTTCTTTCTTTGTCTCGTTCCTTCACTCTCCCCCCTCCTATCAGCAGCACCTCACCCCCAACCACTCCCCATGTCGCTGCCTAGTCACTGGAGTTTCATTCATTTGGCCTGACAGCTTTAGTAGACACAGCACTTAGTCCTTATTGAGGAAGTATTTCATCTTTAACAAAACACCGTCACATTAAGTACACTTTTTACTCAAACAGGTAAGAAATATACAGCTGGAAAACAAATGGATTTACGCATCAAATCACCGCCATGTTTCAGGTTGAAATTCATACCATGTGATCTCTTCCTCTAAGTGGAATAATAATAATAAAAAATGAGGCGACAGGTGTGAAGTTGTGTGAAGTTGAATCTCTGTTAGCTGATGATCAAACAGCAGCTGTGTTCATCCTATGTCGTCTCACGGGGGAATTCAGCCTCTACAGACATAATCTGTTCAATATTTGTCTCAGCCTCGTGAAACACTGGGTTACGCCGTTTTGAAAAGTGCTGTATGAATAAAGCACATTTTATTAGCATTATTATTTTGGGCGTGAGTAGAAATGGAGAGGAAAACGCGCCAGATTATCCCACATAACTCCTAGCATAGCCAACGTCCCCACCTGAGACCTGAGACTAACTCTTTTTTAGCCAGATTAGGTGAAAGCACCTGTATGGACGTGCCTTTTATATCATTCAGGGCCTTTTATATCATTTAAATGCATGATTGAATAACCAAGTGTATGGATATTTCTGGCTCTCAGTATAATAAACAGTGTAATATGAATGTATTAGCACACAGTACAAGACAGATACATTCAATACATTTTTGCAAATGCAATGAGTTATGACCACAGCTAGCAATAAATAATCTATGGTAATGCGTTCTCTCCATAGATGCCTACTGAGTGTTTTGTGCCATTTGCAAACAATGCAAGACATGCTGGTTTACACACACACACACACACACACACGCACACGCGCACACACACACACACACACACACACACAAATTGCCATAGCGAGACAGAATCGGCTGCACTGAATCCCCAGGCCGCTTCACCGAAATGCAACCAGACAAAGTCCTCGCCTCACACACACACACACACACAGAGGGATTTCCCCAGACAGACTATTATGGTCATGCACGTGCCAGCACAAACACACATACATCAGTGCACGAACATGCACCAAACACAGCACACGCACACAAAGTCGTATGCTTACACACACACACACACACACATACACAACTGACCACAACATGCAAGCATCTGAGGAGATTTATTAACAGGAGCGGACAGGAGGAAAAAAAATCTGCCTTGCTAAAGGGCCTAATGACCTCATCTGAAGCCGGCAGCCGACATGACTGATAACATCCAAGAACACACACACTCACACAGACACACAACGCCGCGGGCTCGTCCTTTCCTGCCCTCTCCAACACTGTTCTCACTGCGTTGCAAGGGTTCGTTTTTACACCACGCTACATTGCACCCTGATTAGCAGCGAGACGCACCTCCGTGAGATTAAACAAGAAAGAAAGAAAGGAAAGAGAGAGAGTGAGTGAGTGAATGAGTGAATGAGTGAGTGTACACTGTGTTTCAGCATTGAGGTGAGCAGGGGCCACGTTTGTCTTCAAATAACCCAAACTACACTGCAGCATCACACGCGGCTGCCTGTTTCTCGGTTTCCTGCACAGAAACACCTGAACTCCACGAGACA
>JAVQJL010047917.1:0-11454 GCA_036024295.1 Nannoperca obscura
ATTCTCTTTTCTGCCATTATCTCAAGACTTTCAGGGAAGGCTTAGACAGTGGCCTAATTTAGATGTTATGTTTGTAACTGGCATTCTTGCTACAGAGTAATAGTTGAAATATAGAACATGAATGAAATGTCAAAGCCGAGTCATTGAGGGTAATTAATGCAGACAGTGATATTAGCTGCCTACAGCAAAGCTAAGGAGTACTGTGTGTGAATCAAGGAAATTATTTTGTCATAAAGGCTGGCTTCCACCAGTAAGGAATACATTGTAAATCAGTATTTAATGGTAAACCTGTTGCACAAACATTTAAACTTGTATTGCATATAAACCAAAAAATTTACTTATTGCAGGGTGTGCCAACATTCTAAGACCCAATCAAGGATATGAGTGATGCTTTCATTGATTTATTGAATCAAGTAACAGTGAAACGTAAAAAGTAATTGAGCTGATGACCTACAGTGTGGCAGTAAGAAGATTGATGAAATGATCTAAAAGCCCTGTATTGATAAGAATTTAAAGGATTGTGCAATTATAGATAGCTTGTTATCTTACGTCTGTGTTGTGGTTGTTTGTTGCAGGACCCACAGCTGGCTATTCCCAGAGGAACCCTTCTGGCTATATTGATCACAGGAGTAGTCTACCTCGGTGTTGCTGTTTCAACAGGTGCAGTAGTACCTAGCGTTGCGCTGAATGCCATCAACCACTGAGCCCTCTACAAACATAAAATTGTGACGTAAAAGCCCCTGGCAACTTTGCTAACATCAATAAACTTTAAAAACACACAACAGATAATGACTTGTCCAACAGTAAGAAGACTCTTTGTTTCTCTTCGTAGCTTTCCCTTTGGCCTCTTCACATACTGAGAATAGCGAGCTAGACCCATGCATGACATAGTGCGCTAAAGCATTACGCAGGGAGATCGTCGCCGCTCAACCCAAGTTAGATGCAAGAAGTGCAAGAACAGGCATTAGGGGTGCGGAGTGGGAATGAAAGAGGTGCCATTGTCCCTATTCAGTGCACCATCCAAATAATTTTGAAACTGTTATTTTAAGGTGAAATAGTTGCATAGGCTATAACGAGGAAAAGTTAGTGCAGACCGGGTAAGTCGGTGGGAATTGGCATGAGCCAATTCACATCCCAAATATGCAAACATTCATGCATATAATTGCGATGTTTTACTGTGGACATCGCTCAACCCTGGTAGTTCCTACCAGATGTGATGCTCTCTGCAGCTTCGCATTTCTTAACAGAGTATTAATATGTGTGCAATACTTTTTCACACCAGGCTCCTGTATTGTGAGAGATGCCAGTGGAAAGAATGACACACTCGGTTCTCAGTTCATGGCAAACTGCAGTGATGCTGCCTGCAAATTTGGCTATGATTTCTCTACCTGTAAGAGCGAAACATCTGGCTGCAGCTTTGGACTCCATAATGACTTTCAGGTAAGAAGCAGCTCTATCAGAAGATGAAGTTTGAAGTATATTAGGAACCTTTCAGAAAGTGATGTTAACATATCAGTGTTGCTGGTGCAAAAGTCAAACCATTCAATTTCCATTTAATCTTCCACTCAGGTGATGAGCCAGGTTTCTGGTTTTGGGCCCATCATTACTGCTGGAATTTTCTCTGCCACTCTGTCCTCCGCCCTGGCCTCTTTAGTCAGTGCACCGAAAGTTTTTCAGGTAACACCCAACCTAAACTGCATCAAGGTATTTAAGAAATTCCACTTATAACCAGGGAGCAATGTACTTATATATCTGGGAATGTAGTAAATTTAGTAGTTTTTGATTATTAACAACTAAAACGTTACATAATGTTTTCCATTTCCACAGGCTTTGTGTAAGGACAACATCTACCCCGGCCTGGGCATGTTCGCCAAAGGCTATGGCAAGAACAATGAGCCCCTCCGAGGCTACATCCTGACCTTCGGTATCGCTCTGGCTTTCATCCTCATCGGTACGGCTGCACACACTGACCTGACACTGATTTATTCTCTGACAATTAGCCATCTATTGAATGAGATCACAGTAGACAATACTTAAACAAGACTAAAAGCCTAGAGGCTGCAGTAGTCATTACATTCCACAATATAAAAATGTTAATAAAAGATTATGGTTTTGTGGTAATTTTTTATTTTACAGGTTGGTTTTCAGAATGATTTTCAAGAAGTTTCCTGGAAAGAACAAGTAGTATAATAATAATATAAAATACAATTCCTTTTACATAAATAAACCATACAATTTACAAAAGTGAATTTAATAATGGGTGAATGTTTACTTTGGTTTGAATGGAGCCAAATAACTGAGTTATATCCTGAAAACTTCCTACAAAAATATTTTGAGGTTAAAATAATGATGGACACCTACAATAAAGCGTAATCCATTTTGCTGTTCTTAGAGACCTTACCATTTAGCAAGCTGAAAATATTAAGTTTGACAGTAATATGGCACTACAGAACGTGGCCGGGAGGGGGTTACAGGAAATGTGATTCTCCTTACATTCATTTTAATGCCACCTGGGTTATCCAGGGATGTTAGGAGTAATCATGAGTGCAAATTGACCATTAGTTCAGACCAAACTTGTGATCAAGCAGACAGTTTGGCCAGACAGTAGTGCTACAAAAGCCAGGGTTTAACTAGAATCATTAGGAGATGATCATGTCCTCAGTTCTCTACCAAATTTGATGCCAATCTGTCTAGCCGCTGTTGGGATATTTTGCTCTGAAATCAAGTTTTTGATTTTAACAGATGAACTGATTGAAATTGCTATACTGAGTTTGTGATGCCAGCAGGGTAATTATGTCTTTTCCAGTATGACTCAGTTGGATCAAATTAGAAGCCAGTTTTTTGGCTCTTGCTGAAAGGACTGGAGGACATAAAATTGCAGGTGGGAGTTTTGGCCCACTCTAAGTTGACGGTTTTATGTTTTCTTCTTGCAGCTGAGTTGAACGTAATTGCCCCCATCATCTCCAACTTTTTTTTGGCATCCTATGCCTTGATCAACTTTTCTGTGTTCCATGCCTCACTGGCTAACTCACCAGGTAAGACCCAGAAATGGGAGAAAATAAGAACGAAAACATGCTACATCCAGAAGTAAAGAAACGGAGGAACTTCCCTTGTCTAATTGTAAAAACGAGCAGCTCCTCAACTATGATAGCAAAGTGATGAGTCATATGGTGTTCAACAATGATTGTGATGGGAAGTGATAGGGTTACAAAAGGAATTACTTGAAGCACTTTGACATGTCCTGAGCTGTAGTGTCCCTTAAAGAGCTTAGACAGTAAATCGGAGGTAGAATTAATGTGTGTTTTCTGTGTACTGCAGTAGCAGTCAGATGATCATTTTCACAACTTGCCATTTTTTTACAGAGGCATTGGCTTTAAATGTGCCAGTGTAAGTCAAGTGGGTAATTTTCATCTGTTGTCCCATGGCCATATGTTGAATTATCCATTTAAAATAACCAGACAACATAAGAAGGCAGGTAAAACATCAAAGCAGTTAAACAAAGTGCTAAAAGTAGGTAGAGGGTAGGTAGGTAAAGTAGGTCAATATGCATAGTAAGAAATACACAGTGCAGTCAAATAATACAATGCAAACAAATAAAATGTCCAGACCATCAGTCATAAACGTTGAAGGCATCTTTTGATTAAAGTTGTAGCAAAGTTATGGCTGTAATGGCCTGGTCACACCAGACCAGTAGTTAATATAGTACATAATATTTCATCCACTGTATGGGTGGTGCAGAAATTATGGTGATGTAGTGACTGCACACAGTGAACTACTGTGGCTGGCAAGCTATCTGTGCAGTACCAGTGCAGGCTTGTTGGCTTTTAATGGATACACACAATGACAACATTCTACACAAACACACACACACACACACAAAAGTCTGCATATCAAAATTCAAAAAAGCAGACAAAACAATTACTGTTTCTGTAATTGTAGCTACTTATTGCAGTCTAATGTATTCTTCAAAAAAGAGGTGATATCTCAGTGCTGTGATCAACTGTTAAAATTAATTGTTGCATATTATATTTATGATAGGGTTTATTAAGATGGAGTTTCCCATATGCTCCAACCTCCTTCCCTTGCCTCCCTTACCCTCCAACCTCGCCCCTCTCCTCCAGTCACTCAATTATTAGGTTGTTGCATTGAAGTATGTTTCTACAGAATAGTTTGAATCGCTGAAACACTGCCACATCAGATGAATCATTTTATACTGGGTATTGAGTTTTTGTGACAGTTATGTTTAATTAGAACAAAAAGCCTCTGGCACTTTGAAGCCCTTTTTTAAATGTAAAATACAACTGTACAACAATACTTCAACTGCCACATCTTTTCCCAGAAACAATGTTACTTTTTTTTTTTAAACAAAAACAAATGCTCAAAATATTCAGGTAGCATTAGCAGGCTTCTCATTTTTAGCTGGTGCTAACCGTCACTTCTGAAAGGATTAGTTTTGATTACACAAGTTACTTGACAAAAGGCCAATATCTCTGCAAGCCAGGATCACCAAAGATCATTTGTGAGGATCAAGAAGCATGACTCTCTAACAGCATTCTGCGATCATTAATGGATTGTGTTTGCAGTCCAACAAAACTAGCAAAGTGGTAAGTTGTCTCGAATAAAAAGTCAACTCCAGGAATGAGAATCTCCAAGTTAAACTTTTATGTATATCAGATTAGTATTATAACTTCATTCACATAATAGTTATATATATAAATAGATACAAATAGATACATAACACTTTAGTTATTCATACATTTAGCTACTTACAGATATTGGAAGCTAGATTCAGTAAGGGATAGGAAAGGATTAGTTTCAATAAGGGGATTCAGTGCTATATTTAGATTAGGTACAATGTTCTTGAACCATATCCTTAATGAAAACAGTGTCCAGGGTGATGGAAACATTGTTTCTGGAATTAGATGAAATTCCATTGAGCTCTTTGTATTTGTGTGGGTTGAAAGCAGAAAGGTGAGACACAGATATCTCAAAACCTGGACAAATCAAACCCAAACTGTCTGCATGGATTGATACCACAGTAGGTGAATGATTACATTTTTTGAAGGGTGAACTGACCCTTTAGACTGTAGTGGATAGCTGAATGAAATGAATATAGTTGATATTTATATATTGAGTTCTGTGCTTTTCCCCCTCAATACCAAAGCTCTAGCAGAACTCCAGGTACAGATTCTCTCTCTGCTTCTAATTCCTCCAAGCAGGTCAAATAATTACATGGACTTAAATGGTACATGACTCAATTAGAGTGAGCAGTACAGGCATTGACTAATGAAGTGTACTGCCTCTGCATCCACAAACTATAAACCCTATTTGGTGTTCTGGCCTCTTCAGAGCCAATCTCTCCCCACTCTTGGGGACACATAAAACCCTTTCATGGGGCTGAGAGGAACCGCACCATCAATGTACCCTTTATGTCCTGTGGTTTGTTTTAGACTCTGTCATTGTGTAACTACACACAGTCCGATTGTATCCCATCACTAAAATCTCATTAGTCTAGTTTCTGTGGTACCCAGTAAATAAAAGTGGTAATATTATTATAATAGCTGGTATAACCTTCTGGTCTCCAGTCTAACAGGCTGCTAACTCCCATTCTTTAACCCAAGCACATATCTAACTTTAACTTTATCCATGCTCTTTAACAGCAACCTTTACTATTTTAAGACCATCATTAATGATGAAACTTATTGGAAAATGTTTCTTTTTATTAAGGATGACCACCGTGTCTCCTGATTTTTAGACTTTGAATTGCAGGTCTAACTTCATTTGGCCACTCTATGGAGTCTTCAAATTGGCCTTCTACTCAACCTTAACATAAAGTGCATTTCCTCATTTTGCAAACATTATGATACCTATACCGTATGTGACTAGCACTCTGCGTTATGGAGGACCAAAACTGCCATAATTAAAAATAAATGAAGAAATTACTGAATGTCATGAATGTCATTAAATGCACCAAAAATAATATAAAAATAAATATAGGCATTAATTAATTGATAAAATGTAACATACATTTACATTTCTGTATTTATTTATGTATTAAGTGGTAAAGTAAATAAATAGTGGGATTTATATGCAAAGGGGAAATAATACAGAAATAAATACAGAAATATGAATTCATGTCACATTAGCAATGAATGAATGCCTACATTTATTTTAAATATTATTTAATGGCATATTAATTAATTTATTGAGTAATTTCTTCATGTCATTTATTTTTTATTATGGCAGTTTCGGTCCTCCATACTGAGTTTGTTTGTTTTGAAATGTCCTTTTGTTGCAATGTTGTGACTTGTTTTCATTGGTGCTATAGGGTGGCGGCCCAGCTTCAAATACTACAACATGTGGGTTTCTCTTGCTGGAGCTATACTGTGTTGTGTGGTGATGTTTGTCATCAACTGGTGGGCTGCTCTCCTGACCAACGTTATAGTTCTGGGTCTTTTTATCTACGTCAGCTACAAGAAGCCAGGTGAGGCACAATTTGGCCATGACAACATTTTTTGTTTCTAGATACTATTTACAGAATTATTGAATTTAGACATTTGCATGAGAACAAACATTTATGGCCTCAAAATAACTTCTAAATAATGACTTTAATATAATTATACATGATGGTTTAGTCCATTATCTTCCAACTTTCGTGCTCATTTCAAGAAAGAAAATTACAATTTCTAATTTTTCTGTAAGGAATAAAATGAAAAATGTAAGCCTAGCTTCACCAAAAGTGAAAAATATATGGTCCAACAACTCCATAGCTCTCTGATTAACATGGACAAACATTTATTACCAAATAATATTGTGAAAGTTAGCTACTGTACATAAACCAAAATGTTAAGATCATAGGTGGAAGATCTTCTTTGACATATTTTGATAATGAGCTAAATGTCCCACAAAAAATCTTTATATCGCTTTTTAAACACGATAATTTATCTAAGTAAGCAAGATCTAGGAGGTATTTAACCTAGCTTTTAGTTTTAAGAACAAACACTTCAGGACTGTTCAGATTACAAAAGTGAAAAACTATAAACAAATAAATATTTGAAATATTATGTCTCATTATATTACTGAGCTATGAAGTTGTTCCCACCCCCCAACACTCTCTTCACACACACGAAGCTGGCCTTGCAGCTCTGAACACACTCACATTTGTGCACACTCAGTTTGACATGCAGCTACATACACACACGAGGCCTTCTCAATGCCTGTAACACCACATGGGTCAGATGGCCTGTGGCCCAGCAGGACGACCCATAAACACACTTCCTAACTGCACTGTGTGTTTCTGCCTGCATGCGTCCTCCCTCCAGATGTGAACTGGGGCTCATCGACCCAGGCTCTGACCTACCACCAGGCCCTGACCCACACTTTGCACCTCAGCGGAGTGGAGGACCACGTCAAGAATTTCAGGTACCAAACACAAAGAAAGCGTAGATGATCACTCACTTGGGACTATGCATGTTAACATTTTACCATATATATGATGGATGGATGGATGGATGGATGTATAATCATGCTAAAACATAGACACACATAGACTGCAGTGGTGTTTTTGAGGACGTATTAGTGATAATATGCCCTTGGAATGTTCCCATGGCAGCAAACCAAGCAGGGGATTAATAGATATTTGATGATGTCTTCAGAATGACACGTGTGTTCCTCTGAGCTCCCTCTTGTCTCCTCTCACTGCCTCCATTAATTCCCATGGTGCTTAACATATTTGCTTTGATGTGTGCTACCCTGCCCCTTTTTTTTTCTTGTCCTGTGCTAAGAAGACTAGAAGAACGAAGAAGAAAAGCTGGCTAAAGACATAAATAAATATTACGTCAAAAGATGAAACTATTTCTATGTTTACATACAGTAAAAACTCCCACAATTGCTGATGTGCTAATGTTTTCTCTTGGATGTGTCTGACTGTAGACCCCAGTGTTTGGTGATGACTGGTTACCCCAACTCCCGTCCAGCTCTTCTGGACCTGGTCCACAGCTTCACCAAGAACGTCGGCCTAATGATCTGCGGTCATATTCGCACGGTAAGCAGATACTCTGTTGTTGTTGTTCCTTTGCCTTTTGTGGTTGTTAAGATGTTCTTAAAAAGCCACACATTACCCCAAATTGATTCAGAGAGACAAATATGATATTGCTGATGAAAGCTTCTACATAAGTATTGCAGATGTTTTTTAAAAATAAGCTTTTAGTATGATGTCACCCTGTTTACTCCATGTCACACAGTCAACAGTAATTTACCTCATCATTAGGGATGTTGGTTTGAATTGGAATTAATGATGCTATAATCAATACTCCTCTGTACTTTAACCCTTTACCACTCAGTCAGATTCTGCCCCTACTACATCTACATCTATTGCAAGAGATTCAACAAACTGTTTCTCCTACAAAGGCTGATGTCATTGACTAGCAACTGAATTGAAAGTAAGGCTTAACTACACTATGCAGGCCATTGGATTGAGTTACACCAACTATGTGTAAATCCATTACTTAGTGAATCTGTAAAGTCCTCTCTAAGCTCTTTTTTAACTACTCGTTGGTGTTAAACTAATGATTCGATAAATTGAGTTGGGACTTTGGGACACAAGGACTTTCTTAGCATGTAAAGAGCTTAGTGTAATGTGTTTGTTTGCCAAACACACACACAGAGGCAATGTATTGATTCTGCTGTCCCAGGTGTATTTTGTGGTATATCAGGTATACCAACAACTGCTACAACCAGCTACTGATCAGTAGTATCACTTCTTGCTCAAAGTTTTTTTTATTAATTTGAAGCTAATTTCCCCTTTTATAACATTGTTATCGTTGTGGGATTTCTTACTCAGAGACAGTATAACTTTCTGAGTCAGCTCTGTCCTGATAAAGTTGATGCATTTGTTCCACTCACAAATCCACAATGTAAAAAGCCTTTTACAAATCCACTGCCAGCCATAACTGCTTCACAATAGAAAGGCCATTTTGAATGGATAAATGCAGGCTTTATGTAGTCCAGAAGCTCTGTGGAACACGGCGTACTCCACAAGTGGCCTCTGATCTGCGCTCCTGCCTGCTTCTGTTGCTTCCATTAGGACTGACAGAGAGCTCAGCACAAGTTAAATGTTGTAAACATTTCTAGCTAATGGCATTACAGTTTCCTGGCTGAAGTTTAGCTTTATGAGCTCTTTTCTTTAGAAATAAACAAAGTCCCTAATGAGGAGAGCATAACTTTGCTCTACAGGTTTAATTCTTCAGTGATCAAAATCTGATTTAAAATAAGCATCCTGTGATGTCTGACCTCAGAAATGCTGACCTACAGAGTAGGCTCTATGGTTATTCATTTGTTCCAAACTTAGTCCTCACAAAATTAGTCATATTTGCTTTGTGTGCCTCTCCACAGGGTTACAGAAGGCCAAACTTCAAAGATCTGGCCACAGACCAGGCCCGGTACCAGCGCTGGCTGTTAAAGAATGACACCAAGGCCTTCTACACACCGGTGTTCGCTGAGGACATGAGGCAGGGCACACAGTACCTGCTCCAGGTAGGAAAACAGCACTGCTACAATAGTGCTAGCAATGAGCAATCTCAAATGGATTCAGCTCCTGTTGCTCTGTAGGATATCACTGTGTAAACAGCTCAACAAGTGTTATGAATCTTTTCCGTCTACGTCCAGAGGTTTGTTCCCAGGAAGCATCTTGTAGATAGCGAGTGCCAACAAGTACCAACAGCCACCAGTGTTTACTCCAAGTACTCTGTTTGGGTTTATGGTGTTGATAAAATGTTTTAAATGACCTTTCGTGGTTGAGGATAGTTCTATTCATTACGTAAGAGGCTACAAAGTTTATTGAATTTGTGCCCTGCATGTCCTTAAACTGTCTCAAATAATCTTAATTCATGTCAAATCAAAGTAAGTAAAAAAGGAAATGGGAAACAATTCCCTGCTTTGTTAAGAGATAAGTTATTCTATATTCTTCTTGTTGCCTGCAAATTCCATGAAAAGACAGTTTAGAAAAGATTAATTTATAAAAAGCTCAGGAATTCAGGAACAGGAGGAAACATTAGCATTTCTTGGGGACAATTTTAAGCTGCAGAGTAATCCACATTTGGTGCCCTATTGAGTATTGGGGGCAGCAGGACGGTGTATGTGAGACTGTGAGGAATGTGTCACCCATTTGGTCTCATTGATATGTTTTAATAGTCTTTGGTCAACAATGGAGCTCTATGATACATCTTTGATACACGTACAATACTTGTTAGTAGGATACTATTACTACTGTAATGTTGGTTTAAGTCTGTGTATGGGCTTTGTTGACAAGACAAATATAACCTGAGTTATCATTTGAATTAATTAAAATTTAAACTAGTTTTAGAACAAATATTTTGTGATGCCCTGGTGTGCTTTCCTCTGGTGAGAAATTCCTCACCTCTGTGAGTCATACTCAGTGCTGCCAGAGTTTCCATCTCAAGTGTTATAACTGGTAGTGATAACTAGCCTGAGATTGGCACCATAACACCAGTGACAAGCTGGGCAAGCTTTCCAGAAATGACAGCTTCAGTGATTCTTAGGAAAGTAGACCGCCTTTGAGAAATGAGTTGAGGTGTGATTTCATTAGATTTTTTATTTAAATTATTTTCCCTCTCAAGGCTGCTGGCTTGGGTCGTCTCAGGCCAAATACGCTGGTGCTGGGCTTCAAGAACGATTGGAGGGACGGCGACATGATGAACGTGGAGACTTACATCAGTATGATCCAGTAAGTAGTGCTGCTTCAAAGAGACCTCTCAAAATCTGCGTCATCTTATTGTAATACATAGGTTGTGTTCTTTAAATTCTCAACCAAAGATAAAGGGAAGGGGGGGGGGGGGGGATTTCAAAAGGCCAAGTGATATGTGTCTTAACACGCTCTAGCTCTCTAAAGTAGAATAATGGTAGCTGTGAGAAGAAATACTATAATGTTGCTCCACTGGCTGCGTTCAGGGACGCTTTGCTCATTATAGTTGGTTAATCCACTGGTGAATACTCAGTCTCTATGAAAATTAATACTTTTTATGTAAATGTAACCTTTAAATCTTTATTTAAAAGATGTCAGATAAACAGTATATTCCTGCCCACCATGTTTTATTTAAATCTTATCATCTTTTTTTTTTCAAAAAAAGGTTTTGCAAAAGATGTCCTATAATTAGGGTGGTCTTATATTTGTTATTTATTATTACATGTACCAACATCATACATACAGTCAAGCCCAAAATTTGTTATACGTCTGGTAAATTTTGACTTAGTTACTTTTATTCAACAAGCAAGTTTATTCTTGATTGGAAATGCCACAGGCGTCTCCTCGAAGATTATAAGACGATGTACAAGAGGCATCATTGTGGAAAAAAACGTTTGTTAGCTTTTATTTACATTTGAACAAAAAGTGGCATGTCCAAAATTATTCATACCCTTTCTCAATAATCAATAGAA
>JAVQJL010047919.1:0-20960 GCA_036024295.1 Nannoperca obscura
GAGTAGTGTAATCACTCTTCATTGCTCGGTTAATGTAAAAACAACTCCATTCATTTGTTATTATTTTTACACTAATATATATATATATATATATATATATATATATATATATATATATATACACACACACACATATATATATATGGTCCAATGTGAAGTTGTTTCACTTTAATTAGACTGAGAAATTAGAAAGGGGAAAATAACAACTTAACACAGTAATAAGTGAAACCTGAAAAGTAACCTTTTATGCTGTTTTGTTAAACATGATCATGGAAACTGCTCACATTCAATGTTGTAATGTAACCTCAATAAGGCCTTTTCATTCACTGAAAGGTTATCAGATGGCAGAAGCAACACAACGGAGTTTGTTCTTGTATTTAGTTGCTTGTGCAATAGAGGAAATTGTGCGCTCAGTAGTCTCCAATGGAAAGCTGTGATGATCAATAATTTAACTGTTTCTTTTTGTGTTCAGCATCTACAGAGTGAACGTCACAAGGCTTTCTCCAAGAGTGACAAATACTTGGTGGTGGACAAACTGGTTTCAAGTCTTCACTGCAACTTCATCCACATCAGAACTCAAGTTAAAAGGTCATTTGTCCCCTTTCCTTTAAAACCTTCATGTCCATCGCATGTTCACAAGAAAGTAAATACATGTAAATTGAATCTAATTTAGCTAAATTTGTTTTTGACATATCCAGATTTTGTTACTTCCTATTTTCCTCTACTCATCTTGTTTTTACTTTGCTTCCTATTAGACCAAAGTGCAGTGTTTCCTCTGTTCTTATTGCTCCTGGACCATGTGGGAAAACTGAGCTACGGCACAAGGGAGAGCTCGATACTCCAGAGATTATTAAAGAAGACCAGCACTGCTCTGTCGACGGGCATGAGGGATCTTATTCAGGACACACTTTGAAAATTGGATCAGTTCCTGGTTCTGCTCCTCTAATTCACAGAAAGGGGGACAGGAGGAGCTATAACACTCACTCAGACAGATCCAGGCACAAATCCCATGCATGTAAACGGCCATGCAGACAGAATTCCTTGACTTCTTGCACTGAAAAAGTGGCGCAGGCTCAAATCTCTCAGCCCGAGATGGAAACTGCTTCCTCTAGAGGTGAATGTCTTGCCTCTATTCCTTCTGGAGTGACTCGGGTTGACCTGGTGGACCAAATAATCGCTCAAGAGGTGAACAGCTCAACCTCTCACTTCCATAATGTGAACGTACAGCATGACGTTTCCTCAAAAAGCCAAATCAAAACAAATCAACAGGTGGATTCCTCTGTGCAGGACGGCAACACATTGCCCAACAAAATGACTGGAAACAGCCTCTCGGAAAGGGAAGACGCAATCCTTCCTACACAAAGTGTCTCTCCGGTCCGTAAAATACAGAGGAGGGTGAAAGTTTATAAGCGCAAAAGACGGAAAATGGACACACATGTTGAACACGTGAAGCCAAGTGGCGTTCCCGACAACTCCACGCGGACACTTTGGGAGCTTTTTCAGTCAAGTGATGACATGGACGTGGAGTTTCTGGGTTTTAAGGACTAGGATGGAAAAGACTGAACTGAAGGGATGAACTGATAAACTGGACTATTATTGCCTTATTAAATACCAGAACCATAACACATTCTATGCCATGGGCAACACAAGCCGCTAGATTGTTCTCGTCTTCAGAAACATCAGTTTCAGACGGCTGAATGATCTACAGTGGCTTATTTTGTTTATCCTGTTATTTTTGTTTTCTATCGTATGAAAGGCAGCTGCTGATGTGCTGTAGCATTTTGTTCACAGCATTGTATAAGATATCAAATTTGAAACCAGTGCACGATGACATTTAGTTATTTTTACTGTGGATTTCTTTTTTAAAAACATTTTAAATTAAATGTTTTTGTACATTTTCGTGTGCTCAAGAGAATTGGTAGAAAAAACATTTATTTGGCATTTAGATTCTTAACTCAACACAAACTGTCAAAGTGGAAATCACAGAAATGTATTAAGTATAATATTCACTTTTATTGAATATATTGATATTGAATTTAGTACAATCTATCAATATATTTCTATAGCTCATCTATTTATATGATGGGTATACATTTTGTAAAGGAAATCAATAGCTAATTGCATTTACCTGGTTTCAACTGTTGTTATTTACATCAAAAATATGAACAAATGCACAGCAAGTTCAGCCTCTCAACTTTAGCAACTTATGCATGCTAGTTTTATGTGGAGAAGGTCCCATAAGACACCATGAACTGGAATAAAGATGACCACTGATTTCTGACTGTTCACTAAAAAGGGAAATAAAGGCAGCTTTTGTTACAATTGTTTTACACAGTAATCTGGAGAAAAGATGACTTGACCCAGATATGACAAACTGATTGTATATGTGTAGAAAACACATATTGCAAATGTATTTGAATGTGAATGACCTGCGGGTTGGATTGTGTGGTACTTGACATTATATTTGACATTTTAGGTTTCTTCCTAAATGCACTTAATGACCTGCCTTTGTGTGTTTTTTAAAATTTTATTTTGTCTCATGCATTAGCTTAGCTTCTTCTCCCTTTTCCCTGTGTTTAGTGCGTTAGCATCGTGCCCTTGTTCTCCCTCACAAATTAATGCGCTGGGTCAAATGGGAGTCTCTGTGCCACTGGAAGTAAGAGAAATTTATGCGCAATGTGCTCAAGGCATAAGCACAGCAATTCTGGAAATAAACAAAAGGCAAAGGCAACACTGAATGCAAACATTATTGTCATTTTTGCTCCTGTCATACATATTCTAATTAGCTGCCACTGCTTTTATGATCATGCACAAACTTTACCTGCCTCATACTTACTATTCTATGTCTGCCGGTCCTGAAATGTACACACCTACAGTACAAATGTAGGATCTTCAATCCTTACAAGTCTTTAAAGTGGTGAGAGAACACTTCCACAACACTTTATTAAACACATCCATGTAATAATTTCTTTTTTTTTGTTACAGTTATCTCACATAAGGTGTTTTGTGTCCCCTGAATGTAAACTGGCTGTTTTCAAACCATTATAAATATCAGCTAGGATCTAAAATCTCCAGACTTAATCTAACACTGTGCCACAATATGTTGAACTATTGCCTCAGAGCCTATCAGTTCCTTTAGTAAACAATCCCTGTGCGTGGTTGAAAAAAAATCATCCTCATCAGCTCATTAACTCTTGATTTGCTGTGTGGCTCCAGCGCCAGCTTAAGCTTCTGCATTGTGTTGACGCCGCAAAACCGTTTTTGTGGACACGTGAACAAATTGTAGCAGATAAACATGTCATAATTTTCATAACGTGTTCATATTTGTTGATTTGGAAAAACTGGGGAAAATGACGGTGTATTATTGCAGCCGTAATAAAGGGGAAACAATTATAAAACATGCACAAAAACAACCACATACACACATACACATTGGAATTCATTAATTTCCCGTTCCTGTAACTTGGCTTTCTGGAGCCCAGGCAGATGACCGAGTGACTCACGATGATGATAACAGACAGAATTTGGCAGGAATGGCGCTCCTGCAGCAATTTAACATGGAGGGACGTGGAGGAGGCGGCGCGTTGATGTCGTCCAGTCGGCGGAAGGCCGGGTCCGCAGCTTTTCTCCATCCCGTCTCCACTGCTCGCTCATATTTATGCATTAGGCGATTCTGCAGTGAGCCGCTGGATATTGATGTGTTTTAAGGAGGTGTCCCCAGTCCTCCCCTCCCCTCCATCTCTCTCTCTCTCTCTCTCTCTCTCTCTCTCTCTCTCTCTCTCTCTCTCTCTCCCCGCCGCCTCCTCCGTGCTGCTGATCCGCGGTGTCTCGGTGCGCTCAGACGCGCTCGGCGTTCAGACTCGCGAAGACCCCGATGGCCCCCAACCAGAGAGACTGCGCTAACCAGACGACCAGCCCCGGCTTCGAGCTCCCCTAGCGAAGGCAGGACCCCGAGAGCCTGCTCCTGGAATACCGCAGTGTTTCATAGTTTCCAACAAGAGAGAGAGAGA
This sequence comes from Nannoperca obscura, assembly GCA_036024295.1. Taxonomy (NCBI): domain Eukaryota; kingdom Metazoa; phylum Chordata; class Actinopteri; order Centrarchiformes; family Percichthyidae; genus Nannoperca; species Nannoperca obscura. The sequence goes on from JAVQJL010047919.1 coordinate 4,011, forward strand.
GAGAGAGAGAGAGAGAGAGAGAGAGAGAACGGTAATGGTGCTGATGATGCGCCCGCGATGGTGGATTTCCCTTTTGTGCGTCTGTGGATTGATGCACGTCGGTCACCAGAGCATCCCTAATGCCCAGAATGGTAACTGATGCTATTTGAGATATAACATTAATTATTATCGCGTAATCAAAGCGTTAAATCACCATTAATAGGCCTATGTTTATTTTTTTGTTTTTCTACCATAGCTTCGGCTACCTCATCTAAATATGCATGTAGCCTGTCGCTGTTTCATGTTATCAAAGGAAAATAGGACCTGTCGACATTTCAGATGGAGGGGCTTTTGTGATGAAAGTAGTCTATGTATCGGTCACCGCAAGGAGGGACAGGCGGGTAATGAAATCGGTGTTTTCCTCTCTGTGCAGGAGACGCCTTGTCGAGCTTGAAGGCTCTTCGTCATGCGGGCAGGTTTGTCGGGAAGGAGGACACGGTGCCTCTCCGCCTGCTCTACAGCAGGCACAACCACAGCCAGATCCCAGAGGATGAGCTCAGCACCAGGGTTAAAGCCAGCTCCGGCTCCACACAGGTACACACGATGTTTTCAGTCAGTGTGGACAGCGAGGAGTCTGCACAAAGGTTGTGTGTGTTTTTTTTGTTTCCTGCATGTTTGTTTGCGTTGATTCACCTCCTCCTCTGCCCTTGTCCTCTGTGGGGGGATTAAGAATTAGTTCATTACAAGAAAACAGGAGAAACATTTAGGCAGGAACGGGCCCGCACTAATTAGTCTGCAGGTGCTATATGGGTCAGCATATCCCTAATATGCAAAAAGCAGACCGCCCTGCCTTTGAATTGACATAACATATTCATCTTAGTGACATGTCCTCAATTGTCACGTCGACTCCGTCCACACTGTACATTTAAAAATACATTTAAGAACTCATCAGTCATCTGACCAACCAGGATAATTCATAATTTAGTGACATCTTGTGTGTCCCAGCAGCTTCATCACCTATACCAGCTCATATCTCATATCCTATTAAGCAGCATTTTTCACTTTATTCATAAGTGAAAGTAACCAGAGGGTAGCTGTTAGAGCTTGACTGATGTATCTAAGTGGGCAATGTTATTAGCAGAGTTTAGACATATGGGTTTCGGAGTGTATATAGAAAATATATATAAAGTGTCCGTTACATCATTTGTCCACCAGAGGGCACTGAGAAGTTTTCAACCGTTAAATGTCCCGCTGTTCACAATACTTTAATAACTAAAATAAGAGGGTTCCTCATCAAAAATATGTTAATGTAAACATTATTTTAGCTCTCAAATCAAGGAAAAGGGATTGATTCCCAAGATACTTCATACATTTAATTAAGGATATAAATGTATACATTAGTTTACATTTATTTAAGATTATTTAGTGATGTAGCCAGTGTTTGGATGTCCGCACCTTCATGTAGCCAAGCTAAACACTGTAGGTTAACTGGTATGTTTGGACATGGCCACCTACTAAATCTATCATGTAACAAAATCATGCAGAAATCTGTAGAAAGCTGGTAGTTATCTTAAGCCGATGGCCACAACAATGTTGGACAAGAAAGCCTTCCAGAGCCATTTGGCCTTTTCTGTAATAACTGATACAGTGCAGTAATAATCATAATAGCTGAAACTGTATTCGCTGACTCAGTTCAGTGAAGCAGCCTGTCTGCTGGGTTCGTTTCAAGAGATGAGTCAATTAGCATTGTGCAAACCTGTCATGCGTTTTTAATTTGTGCGGCTAAGCCTTTTGTAGGCTAACCTATTCAAGGCTCAGAGAGTGGAGAGGACTACAGATGGTAGCATGCAGGGAGGTGCTAACCCTTTGTCTCTCTCACACCTCAGACAGAGCTGCAGCCCGATGGGTAAACAAGCTAACAGGAACCATCTGCCATCAGATATAATTTTAACATTTTTCCTTTTGAAGCTGATCTCCTTCACATGTTTGTCACTCAGGTGTTTGACCCAACACGGTGTTTCTGTGAACTGGATTTTAAAGCCAGGAGTCTAGTTTCTGCAGAACAAGGGGACATTTTTACTTCTTTCTACACAGATTCTTAAGAAGATGAAGTCATGTCATGCTTAAAACATCCTCAATTAACCTTAATTTCCGTGTAATTCCTGAGTTTACAGCACAGGAGATGTGTTTATTTTACTCTGTCTGAAAAATATATTGTGTACGTTCTAATTAAGCTATAAAATATACATTGCAAGTGAGGACTAGATCCAGGGGAGGAGGAGGAGGAGACAGGCAATGGCATCTTTGATTTGAAGTTCTGAGTCTTGTTTTCTCCAGAGAGTTAAATCTGGTGTGCAATCAGCCGTGATGTCACTTGCACAAAATTTGATCAGTTATTCGCTGTTTTTAGATCAACAGCCTAAAAACAAATCTGTCAAAAAGTTCTGTGAATGTGTGACACACAGGGTGTTATTTATAGACTTCTGTTGCATTGCCTATTTTCAGTCTCAGACACAAACAGCTTCACCACTGAATGAGAAGTGGCGAGTTCAGCACAGATTGCTCGTGTTGTTTTGGTGGAAAAACAAACGCTTCATGTGGACTCTGAGTCTGAACATGTGTGTGTTGGTTTGCCTTCCAGCCTCTGTCTGTGTGTGTGTGTGTGTGTGTGTGTGCGCGCGCAGTGGATTGATAGCACTTACAGTCATGACACTTACAGTTTGACAGTCATGAGTGGAAAGTCAGGCTTGCTATAACTCAGAAATCAATGTAAGAAGATTCAGTGGTGGCTTCAGAATATCGGCTCGGCTCAGTCAAGATAGGGTGCGCTTTCATTAAACACAATTACTGGTACCTCCTCTCATCACGGATCCAATCTGCAAGATTAGATTTCATTATAAGTGTGCCATGGAAAGGGATTGTCCTTTGTACGTGCCTACACACACACACACACACACACACACACACACACACACACACACACACAAACACCCACACACCTTCTTAACTGCTCATATATGCATTAACCACGCACAGACACACTCCTACAAACAATAGAATCTGTGGCCAATGGGGACCTCATGGGCTAAGGTCATCCTTGGGTGAGCACAGGGGCACCTCCTCAAACGGAAACAAAAAAAACACACACACACACACCACTCCCTCCTCCCTGTGGGCTTTGGGACTCCCTGGACCTGCACAGGAATGATTGTGGGGGGTTCTCGTTGAACCAAGGGTCTGTAATGAAGCCTGCACCATATGTGCCCAGAGCTGGAAACGAATCAGACCCTCGTCCAGCCAAATCAATCACACACACACACACACACACACACACACACACACACACACACACACACACACACACACACAGTACATGCAGTCAGAGAAGAAAGAGTGTGCAGTTCTGCGTTCGTGTTCACATATCATTCCTGCCAGACAAGAATATGGTTCAGTGGGTTTAGAAATTTAAATGAATCCTTGGGTTTGTGAAATTGTTACAAAACAATACTACTAAATATAGAAATGAAAGGTCATCGAGGTAAAATAATACTACATTATGTTGTCCACATACGTGTGTGTGAATGTGTTTGAGTGGGTGTTACATAAACTGTATATGACATTTTTTGCTCCAGTGTTACATTAGATCCTTTGCAGAAACTCAAATTCAGAAGAAAAAAAAAGACAATGCAGCCATCCATCAATGTCAATGAGAATTGATCCTCGCATATGATAATGAATTGATCCATAAGCATGATAACAGCTGCCTTTAGTAATAGTAAATAACCTGTCTTCTCTGCCTTTTTAGGTGAACCATGTAGCCCAAGCAAGTTTTCAAGTCGATGCTTTTGGCAGAAAATTCACCTTGGATGTGGAACTGAATCAGTGAGTATTACATTATTAAATCTTTCTGTCCAGCTAATGGCTATCTGACGGTCTGGCCATCGGTAGACACACAGACCGCATATATTTATCTGTGTGTCTGTCTGGCTAGCTATCTGGCTATTTATTTATTTATGTGACTGCAGGTTAATGTCTTCATTGCAGCTGTGTTAGTAGCTTCATTCTTCCACTTGCTTATTCATTTTATTGTATTATTGTTTAGCGTCAATGAAAGTGGATTCATTTTTATTCCCTAAATGTTCGTGAAGTTGCTTTAACATTCACTTGCTTGTTGAAATGATCCCAGCAGGAGTCATATGTCAGTCTCTCGGGTCTGATCAGCACATTTGAGTAAAAAGTCACATTATGTTCTTGTTTAGTGTAAATTCCCACGCTCACTTTGTGCGTTAATCTAGTGCTGACTGTGTATTTTAGCTGAAGTTGGTCCTTGTGGTTCTGCTGGACAGAGGTCATATTTTCCTGCTCTCTTAGTGCTGTTTATTGCTTGTTTTCGGGAGTGCACTCTTAGGACATAAATACCTTATGTGAATGTGTGCTGAAGTGGGCCGTCGTATGTATGAATGTATATGTATCTGTGTGTATATATGTATCAATGTGTGTGTGCGCGAGTGATTTAGAGGTTCCATCATAATAAGAAGCGATTTACAGTAAAGGCTGGAGCACTGCCCTGTCAGACACTGATATTGATCACATCACTGCTGATGGAAAAACCAAGCCACTCTCTTGTTGCCTCCACCTCATACACTTTAAAAAAAATTAAATTCACCCTTTTTGGCAACTTCCTCTCTAAACCCTTCCCCCGTTGCTATGTTTTGTTTCCGTTTCCTTCTGTCACTCTTTGAGACCATGGCTTGTTTGTCTCATTTAGCCCCAAAACAGAAGAGCCTGTGAACTTGGCACACACATAAGCTGATGCTGCCCGCTCATCACAGCGGAAGTCATTCCCCTACTGAGTGAAACGTTACATCACAGGAGTTCCCAGGTTTAGACGATATATTTCTGTAAAGCCTGCAGCTCACTGCATGATGCATCAACAGAGTCATGGATATAAATGTGTCGTCTGCACATACACAAACACACAGACATGTAGGCGCAAGCTGTTTAGCGCATACACCTTCATGAGCACTTGGTTTGATGCAGACTCATTATCCATTTGGGTGACATTGCGTGCTTACAGCATCCTTTTCCATATTTTCTTTAACTGATGCAAAAAGTGCATCAGAATATTGACTGAAAAGAAACACTCAAGTGAAATCTTGTTTTTAGCTTACCAGAGAGGGAATTAGCATCCAACCAGACAGCTCTGGGCAACAGTTTGACATGTGTGGTTCTGAATAAGAATGAGAGGCTGAGAACGGTGCAATAGAGCATTGTACTGTGTGAAGTTTGTCTGTTTTATCTTGAACTCTCATGTACCATTTGTAGGGCGGGAATGGCAATTAACGATTACCCAATACAAAGGAAAATAACTATTTTGTTAATCAATTAATTATTTTTTAAAAACATTTCCTAGTTCCAGCTTCTCAGATGTGAGGATTTGCTGATTTTCTTTGTTTTATTTGACTGAAAACTGAATGATTTTAGGTTTTGGACTGTGTGAGCTTTTTTCTTTAAAAAACAAAACAAAACAATTTCCCACCATTTCCTACCCCAAACATTTAAGAAATCATTAGTTGATTAATTGCTAGTCAATTGATAAAAAATCAATTGACTTATCAAGCAAAAAAATCAAAAAAATTAGGTGGCTGCAGCTTGAGGACTGAGGATTAGCTGCTTTTCTTTGTTTTATACCATTGCAAATCGAATATTTTTGAGTTTTGAACTGTTGTTGGACAAAACAAGAAACTTTGGGCGCTGTGAAAATGTGACACGTTTCCTCTATTTTCTGGCATTTCATTGAAGAAAATCAACAGATTAATTTGTAATAAAAAGAATCATTTGTTGGGAGTCCTGTGGGTATGGTGATTGGTATTGTTGAAGATGTGGTTGAAGAAGTGTTTTGTTTCGGCGTTCCAGTCCCTGTTGTCCGTCCCTCTCTGAGCACACCCCAGATTCCTCCTCCTCCTGCTGCCGTCCCTCCTCTCTCCTCTCTCCTCTGTCCAGATCATCATCCTCTATCACACTCCTCTGTGAACTGATCCCCTGCTTGACAGCCACACTGATTTTGTTTACAGATAGCTTTCATGCCAGACAGAATAAACCCAATTGATGTGTCTGTGTGGGTGCAGGAGTGGGAGGAATTTTGGTTGAATGAGCCAACATTTTTTGGCTCCCAGTAACAAAACCCAGATCTCTCAATTTGATCAATGAGAAACTCTGCCGCTGTGCATTTTTTTGTGTTTAATTGTTGCCATGAGCAAACAAGAAAGGTGTGTTTTTAAACTTTAGTTGTCAGCTGTGTCTCTAGTGTAGTCTATTGTACGTGTTATCATCATTATCATCCTCTCTGAGCAGCATTCTCAGAGTCTTTGCCTCGAGTTAATGTTTGGCTGTAGACTGTGAATAATAGGAGTGTAGGCGTTTTATTATAAAGTCATATGTCTTGTGAATTTGATGCACGTGCTTTTTGGACACATGTCAGGTGTTGTATGTGCACTTTCCATTTAGTGCTCTTACTTTCAGATTTTACTTGTTTTTTTTGTTGTCCCCACAATGTTTTAGCAATGCTACTTAGTTGTTATTCAGTTTAGTTTATTCACAAAACATTTAAAATATCATAAAATCTTAAACAATCATATAAGACATAATAAACAACCTGATAAGCTATAATGCCAGCAGAGTTACTCTATGGATAGCAATGTGTGTCAGGCAGTTGCATGGACTACAAAGTTAGTCCAGACTGAAATATCGAAATAATTATAAGATAGTTAGACATTTTCATTCATGGTCCCTTACTGACTTTGGTGATCCCCTGACTTGACTATGACTATATATAAATATATGCATATTTATTTTCACTTTCATTTACTTTTTTAAGCATTCACATTTGTGCTTATATTTTATTTTTAGATGTGACCTTTTTTGTATGCCTTCCTACCTTTTTAAACCATCCATTCATCCCTCCCTCCCTTCACTATACCTGATTATCGTGTTCAGGGTCATGCAGGCTGAATATCCCAGCATGCATTGTGCAAGAGGCAGGGTAAACCCTTGAGAGATTGCTGTCCTCTTATAAAATCTGCAGAGAGACATTCTGTTTAGATAAGAAATTGGTCAAAACGAGTGTCCATAGCTGAGATATTGAGAAGTATATTACGGTGTGTGCTGTAGTCGTTAGCTCTTTCATTAGCAACATGCCGTATTGACACAAGCCAGCCATCTGAAGTGTGGCAATCTATAGAGAGGAAGTCAGTAGGGGGTTGGTGGGTCATCTGGTTTTTATTCCCCCTTGCTGTCTTTGTCTTCCTCTATCTCCTCCATCTCAGTGGCAAGCTTCAATTTACCATTCATGGGACTTGAGTGAGCTGAAAATGTGCACAGGATGGGGGGTTGCCTTTCTTTTTAATCATCCTCAACACACACACACACACACACACACACCCACACACACACACACACACACACACACACACACACACACGTCTCCACCCTTGATTGCCCCCTCCCTCCACACTCACTCTCCATTCAGTCATGCCCCTACTACCCCTTTACCCCGCCCTTCCCACCTGCTCTTGCTGAATAATAAATGGTGCTGTAAGATGAAAGAGGAGTTTACACACGTATGTGTCTCTCTGTGTGTAATGGTTTCCGGATTGTCCATCGTGTGGTGAACGGGAAACATGCAGTCTGTGTACGTGCAGAGTATTACATACAACTGCCTCTACACAGAAGTACATATACAGTACACTCAGTACTGAGTAGTCCAGTGGGGAAGCTATACTGTCTGCTGTGTATGTGATTAGATACATTTGTTGTTTGCTCATTTAGCAGAAGTTGTAGTGTGTAGGGTGGGGCGGTACAATCAATATCTTTATATTGATATATTATTCAATATATAAATTCTATACAAAGTGATGAATTGATTTGAGCTAAAATTATTATTAGATTCATTTCTTAGTTAGTTAACAGGAAATTATACTGGCCATAATTTTCAGTCTTTAAGGTCATTTTACAAGCAAAAATGTCAACATTTTTCTGGTTAAAGCTTCTTAACTATGAAGATTTGCTGTTTCTTTTGTTTTTTATGATAGTAAATTGAATATCTTTGGGTTTTAATCAAAATATATAAATTGAATTCATGTATTTCACTATTTTTGAATATTTCATAGACCAAATGATTGATTAGTTAATTGAAAAAATCTATAGTAGATTATTTGGTAATGCAAATGATTGGTATTTGCAACCTTACTTCACAATATGGAAAATGTATGCGAATATCTATAAAAATAATCAAATTGATGTTTAGTACAAAACATTAACTGAGCTAGTTCCTACCAGCTACTATTCATCATATTTCCATCACATTAATTACAAAAGCTATAATTTTGTCACATGTATTCAAAATATAAATTCAACAAACTGCAAAGTTGCTGACAACAAATGATACCAAGCTGAAAGATGGCAGCTTGACGGTGCTAAAGTGTGTGCGGTTCTGCTCCTGTGCATGTGAGAGAAATAGTGAGAGAGTGAGCAGAGTGAACATGTCGATGTGATTTTGTATTCACACTAGGTTATGTATGTATGTATAACAATATGTGAGTGCAGACAGAGAGAAGAACAGGTGGGCAGGTCTGACTGGAACTACAGAGTTTTATAACCTCTTCAGTGTTACAAAATAATCCTCTGCAGCAGCATAAAGAGAAGAGGACTTCTCCCTCTCCTCGTGTGCGCTGTTGACACTGACAGACTGTATTATTATTACTACTACTGTGTCGTGTCAGCTTTTTTCTGCACGCACACAAAATGCTTTATGCTAATGCTGAGGGTCAATTACAGGCAATACTAAATGCATTATTCATCTTTGTAAAGCGAGGGTGTGTGTGCACCAGAGATGACAGCGTGAGTGAGGAGAGGGGCAGGGACTGGCCACTGATATAGCCATTGGGTACCTCCAACTGCCTATGTTAGGCAAGAAGCTAATCAAGCATTCTATAGTTCATTGGTTTGATGAATGTGTGCTTATGTGTTGGTACATCTGTGCATTGGCATGAATGTGTGTGTGGGTGTGTGTGTGTGTGAAGAGAGGAGGGTTGTTCTTACCATCATAGTCGCCTGCTGCTGCAGTGTTTGTGTGTGTCGTCTTGTTGGGGCCTCAGGTGCAGAAGAGGCACGTAAAGTGTTGTCTTAATTAGAGATAACAAGACTGGATCGAAAAGAAATGAGGCTCCGACAGAAAAGGGGAGGATCAATACTTAAGAGGACTCTGTTTCTTTAATTACACGCAGTCGTGTTGTTGATTTTAAACTGACTTTTGAAACACCTTTAAAGTGCACCATTTTGCCTTAATTCTTTGCACCTTCATTTTCATCATTCTTGATAACTGTAGTTGTACCCTCGATGACATGCTGTCCGTGACCACGCCTTTAATTTGTAATCAGTGTTGGACATGTTTGTGTGATTATTACCGTAGGTGTCGCATTTACAAAACTTACAATCCTGTGGAGTTTTCTTGCAAGCAGTTATATTTACATTCATTGTTATCCACCAAAGAGCAAAGAACCAGATGTATTTTCTAACATCGTGCTCACTGTTTATATTGATGATTCAGCTGGGAAAGTTTCTTGCTCATGCAAGCCTTGGAACAGCTCTAAATACTGTCACCTAATGAGTTTTTTTATTTCTGGAACCCTGGACAACCAGAATATCGCCTCCTACTAGTTTTTGAGCAGCATCTTGGGAGGAGTCGCTGGTTCTAAAAGTATTTTGTACCCAACAATAATCTCTTGTTCAGTTGCAAGACAAATGAATGCATCAAAGGACCACTCAGCTAATGTCATGTTCATGTTGACTACATGACTTTGTCTGACTTTGAGTGGATTTGGCCACTTGATCCAGAAAATGCCGGCTCCCTTGGACCGTGAAAGGTGGTGTTATCGCTGTGCTGTGCACGTGTGTGCGTGTGCATTTATGCGTGTGTCTCTTGTACGTACATGTGCATGCAGCCTTACATCTCCACACGTATATGATTTAGCGCTCTCTCGTGTCCCATCCCAAGATCATTTATCATCCACCCGTGTCTCGCTCCCGGCATCTTGACATCGCTACAACCCAACTCCACTCTTCTCCTCCATTTCAAGCTCCATCTCGGTCTCTCCTCCTCCGTTTCGAGGTCTGTAAGTTATTGCAGAGCAGCGTAATCTGATTTATAGCATTGAAGAGAGAGAGAGAGAGAGAGAGAGAGAGAGAGAGAGAGAGAGAGAGAGAGAAATAGTTAAGGATTAAGAGAAAGAAGAGGACAGAGAGAGATGTGTTGATGTCCTTCATGCACCCTTGAGTCTTGGTGGGTGGGTTGAGTAAGTGCAGGAGATAGGGAGCGATAGAGTGGAGTGTGTGTGTTATTGTGTGTGCGTGCTCGAGGGTGGTGGGTAGGGAAGGGAGAACCCTGAAAAGAAAGTAGTCCCCACTTCTCTACTCTACTCTACTATCCTATATTCTGCTCTACTCTCTCCATCTCCATCTCCTACTTTCTTTTCTTCTTCTTCTCTTGCCTCAGGCAGGGCTTCTCTCTCTGTTCTGTGTGTTGTCTGATAACACACGCACAAACTTTAGCTATCATATTGGGAATTATGTTTGTGAGTTTGCCTGAGAGCAAATGCAATGTTCACAAACAGAATATTACAGATTCTGTTTGCTAAGTGGCTCAGCGTCACATCCAGGACTCTGTATATACAGTATGTCCTGGTATAGGGAGTGAGCGCAATGTTTGTGTATATCTCAGTGTGTTTTGCAGAGTTTGTGGCGTGTGTCAGTAAGGTGGATAAAGATGCATTTTATGGAGGTGAGCAAGGTTAGTTTAGAGGAACAAATAGCAGCACTGGTGGCAGCAGTAACAGCGTGTAAATGTAAATTTTGAGGTTGTGTTAGTAAAGAAGTGTCACACACTCCAGGAGACCTGCAGGACTTCTTTAGGCATTTTTGAGAACAAATAAACAAGTTAAATTAAGAGGACAGGTTCACTTTTTTAAGCCTGTCTCAAAACACAACTTTTATGTATATTGAAGTAGTTTCTGTTCGCTGCATAATTCCTCCTGTTCATAGGCTACTGCCCATTAAGAGATCCCTTCCTTGCACTATTCCAATGTAAGTGATGGGGGAAAAGTTCACAGTTCTTGTTCTGTGCAAAAATATATCCCTGACACTTACATTGGGATCGTGTCAGGATGGGATGGATGGTTAACTGTTTTAATGCGCAAATTGACATGTGAGTATTTTTTTAAAGATAGACTTAAAACAAGAGAAAGAGCCTACAGCCATGCTAGCAGCTCTGTGAGGCACAGACACAGCGTAAAGTAAGTTTACATACTTACTTTACTTATTTACTTAAAAGCACTGCTTTACTTAACTAGGTAAATGCCAACATAAGCATGCTAACATGCTCACAATGACATGTTTGTAACCATGTTCACTATCTTAGTGTAGTGTGTTAGCATGCTAGCATTAACAAATTAGCACTAAACACAAAGTGCAGCCGAGGCTGATGGGACATGGGTCATTAGTTTTGTAGGTTACCAAATGTTGGACAAACTGAAACTTTCACCTGATTGTACCGCTAGATGAAAGATTAAAGTATCACCAAAGTTATTACAATTCATCTTGAGGGGAACATGAATGTCTGATGGAAATTTCATGGAAATCCATCCAGTAGCTGTTGAGATATTTCAGTCTGAACCAAAGTGGTGGACATTGCCATCGATAGAGCTACACTGCTAGTGTGGACATATTCTTGTGTTTGTAGACTTTGCAGGATGTCAAGCATTGAATTACCAGCTTCCCCTTTTATGCTCTCTCCCCATCTCCTTATATTATTTCATTTCTATCGCCTCCCCCCTCCTTCTGTCGAGCCGTCTCAACTAAGTATGGAGGATTAGAGGAGACAAAGAGAGATCCAGGAGCTCTTGCTGAAGACAGGGACAGGAGGGAAAGACTGTTGTTCTCTCAGCAGGGAAAAATACTAATGCCTCTCTAGACTATTGTCTCTCATAGATTACTCCTTTTCCCCTGTCATGCTGAATAAAAATCAATCGAAAGTATGGTTTACTGTCAGGAGATTAACCATTTAACACAATTTACCACTGTGCAAAATCTGATGGAGTCGGTTGATAGGTGGAGAGAAAATGTACCCACAAACACACAAAAATGATGCATGTAAAGGCATAAAATAGATTAATCTTATCAGTGGAACATGATGGCTTGGTCCCAAGTGTACATGGCTCCAAAAGTCTGTCTCTGTGTCTCTATTGACCCTGTTTACATGGCATGGAGTTCACAAACAATCCGCATGTTGTCATAGATACTGGTCTGCATGTTCTTCTTCGTGCCCACATCAACCCCAGCCACTGCATAATTCAGTAGTCAACTCTATTTGGGCAGTATATTGCATGCTATAGGCCCAACTGCATAATGGACCCAAGACTGCAGAGAACTGCAATATAAGCTTTCTGTTTGATTCTTTGTTTTTCTTTTTTTTGTTGTTGTGTTAGCATAAATATTTCTTGTTTGTGAGCGTAAATATTCCCTGTGCAAAAAGAGGAGGGATCCCAGTGAGTATGGCGGTAGAATTGCATGTCTGATAAGTGAGAGAGTGAATGAATTATAGCCTGGAGACCTTTAATGAGGCCTGCGTGAGGCTGGGGGAGGGGGTGGTGGGCAGGTGAAAGCAGCTGCAGCTTCCCCTAAAGAGAAACCTCCACCCCCCTCTCTTCTCTCCTTCACTCCTTTTCGCATCTTTATTTCTCTAATCCACCTTTCCATCTTGATGCCCCCCTCCCTTCTACTCTCTCTTTCCTCAGCTCTCCCCCCGTCCTTATTACGGACGCCTGACACAACACATGATCAGTCCTTTGTGTGGCGGTGCCCTTTTATTACCGGGTTAAATGGCAAAAATCCATATATGGAGCAGAAGTCCATTTAATGACTATAGTGCTTGTGTGCACATGTGTATGGACGTATGAGTGCAACTGATTAAATTTTGTTTCACGTGTGCATGTTATGTTTGTGCGTCTCTGGGATGTTGGATGTATTAAGAGGAGTCTTTGAAAGCAGCTAGATTGGCCTGCGTGAAAGCAATGAAAAGCCTGCTACCCCAACACTTGTTCCAATCCGCTCACGCACACACATAAACATTAGTCCTGCCAATCTGTCCTTTTTGTGCTGTTTTTCATCCCAGTGCCATGGCGGTACCAGGCGACTCGGATCGTGAGAGGAATTTTAGACCACACGGGAACTTGGTGTATGTGTATGTGCATGATTCACCTCAGGAGACAGAACTGGGTTGCCATAGCAGATGTCTTCGACCAAGAGCAACTCACAACAAAATGCTTTAAAGGAAAGATGAAGTTTGATGTGACTGACAGCCAGATGGACTCAGTACACCCGCTGCTTCAGTCAGTTTTTACCTCCTGAAGACCCACTTAATAAAGTTGAATAAGTCTTTTCAGAGCAACATTTTCCCAGCTGAAGCAGCACCAGGGCGCTTAGGTTTGTGTGTGTGTGTGTGCGTGCATGTGTGTTTTGGGGGGGTTGGCTGACATTAAAGCTTAGAAAAAGCAAGAGAGGGATGTGATTACTATGTAAATGGCTGCTCTAGGTTGGCTATGAAATCTTGTAAGCTGAAAGTAACAGAGTCTGTGGATCCACCTCCAAAATCTCCTCCAGGTCTGATTGACAGCTGGATGCCAGCTCTCAAACAGATGTTGCCACGGCGACTGAGCCAAGAAAACTATCTCTTCCAGTATAGTGGAGGATAAGCAGAGTATTTAAATGAGCAATGAGCTGGGAGAATGAGAGCAACAGACGCATCTGGTCTGCACAGACACCTTTAGCTGCCAGATGCCACACATATAATGTTTGACATGAGTTAGACCACTTGTGCCGCCATAAATCTGTTGCAATAATGTGATCATTTATTACATTTATGAACATAATTGCATCTATTTTTGTTTTCTTCTATTCCTTTGTTCGTTGTTTATTCATGTTAATGAAGTCCTTCGCTTAATTTTACAAACTGCCTCCCTCTGATCATCATTTATGTTGAAAGTTTGAGTCGTTTATGTCCACAGAGAGATAGATCACATGCAAACAGCGCACAAGAGTGAGTCTTGGTTACTATTTTTGTCATCTTTTGTTTGTTTCCAAATCAGAGTGAAGCTACAAAGAGGTCGCTCACAGTTATGCATTTATACTTAAGTGTGTACGCATGTTAACAGGAAGAGGGGGGACTGTATGCTTTGGTGGGAAGATTTCTGTACATTTGTGTGTGTGTGTCAATGTGGGGGATGGAGTCGAGGCTGAGTTTGCGTCTTTGTCTGTCAAATAAATTATTTAAATCCCCCAACAATTAAAGCTGAAATCTGTTATCAGCGTCCTCCATTAGAGGCCTGTGTGTCTGCCTTGCTGCCTCAGTATGCTCCTCACTTGTTCCCCCCGTCTGGGCTCAGCATGAGGCCGGATAAAGATCACAAGCTCTGAATCTTAAACACACATCCCAGCAGAACAAAGGGTAACAGTGCGCGCCTGTGACCCAGGGACTCGTGCACACACTGAACATCTTCATCTCAAGAGTGTATGAATATTTTGATGGCGGTTCATTTTGATGCAAAATGCTGAAAAAATGTAACGTGTGTCTCAAGAGTCGCAGCGTGTTTAATGTTGTTGCAAGTCCGAGGTGATGTGTGACCTGAGGTTGGAGGCTGTGACAAATGGGGGTTGCCTGTTTTACACATAGATGTCACAGGGGCTTCTTCAGAAGAGAGCTTTATGGCGCTGCATGATGGGATATCAGTTAGGGCCCCGAGCTGTGCATTCACACCTTTCACTGCCTCTTTCCTCTCCTCTGTCTCATTATTCCCCCCTTGAAGGCCATTCTCTCCCTCTTTCCATTTTGTCTGACTCTCTGTGCACTTTCCCTGCACATTATTTTATTGCTGTTGCAAAATGCCCATTAGTCATCCTAGAAAGCAGCGTCCTTCCCCTGTGCCTGTACATGCATGCTGATCTCAGAGGTTTTGTTCGAATAATATATGATATATATATAGTGTATATAAAACTTTTACTTCCTGAAAGATAGCTCCATTGATATTTGAAAAACACACGATGTGTTTGCATTTAGAAACAAAACAATTTCCTACTCTCTGCTTTATTATAAATCATTACAGTAACCAACTTTTCTGTTGTCAAAGATGTCACTGTTTTTTAAATGAATATAAAAAAAATCTTTTAATATCTCAAGTTCATGACAACAGACTTTTAAATTGGAGAAAGATCTTTAAGCAGCATTATCACAGTTTTACAAAAAAAAAATCAACATTCGGGTAAATACCCTTTGCTTTCTTGTGGGTAGATGGTTAGCTTAGCTTAACATGAAGACTGGAAACAGGAGGAAACAGCTAGGCTCTGTCCAAAAGAGACAAAATGCATCCACCAGCTTCTCTAAAGCTTACTGAGTAGTATCTTCGTATTTCTCAATAGTTTTAATTTGTACAAAAACGTATAGTATCTAAATGACACATTGTGGTTTTACAGAGTTACCTGCTATTTCTCTGCTGGATGCAGTGAATTCCAGGAGTCTTGTTGTCACCTTGACTTGAGGTTGAGGTAACAAAATCCTGAGTGTTAAACCACAGTGTGTTGTTTTCACACTATTATATATTTGTTCCTTTGCGGAGAGCCAGGCTGACTGTTTCCCCCTGGATCCAGTTTTTATGATGAACTTCACTATCCAGATGCTGGTGGTAGCATCATATTTGTGATATCGATCTTCTCATTTAACTCATCTACTACATCAAATGTCGACAGTTAGCAGTACAAATCCCCCAAATATTCAATTTACAGTAATGTAAGCAATACATTCTCATTATTAAGACCCTCGAACCATCAAATGTTTGGCATGTTTACTTGAAACAGTTAAACCACTATCAGAGAGGCTGGTTTGTTTGGTGAGTGCACAACATGGAAATTCATTCATTCTGTTCAGATACCATTATGTTACTGTTTAGTTTTGGTTGCACATTTTTGTCAGTGACTGATAAACACTGCACTCTCACAAGTGATTTAGTAGTATTCCCCGATTCAGCAAAAGTAAACTCAGTTTAATCTGATAAGAATGAGCTTGTTATGCTGATTGTACAATTTGATTTCCATAATGCTCTCTTTGGGTGAATGGTTGACTTGGATTTGTTCTCAGCATATGCATTGTATGTGTGTGTGTGTGTGTGTGTGTGTGTGTGTGTGTTTGTTTGTGTGTTTTCTTGTTTTTGTGTATACACGCCTCAGATTGCTGTTGGCTCTAGCACTGCTCACTCAGTGTATATATAAAGGAATAAAAGCCCACTCCTACACTGCAGTGTGTTTATGCATCCGTGAATGTGTGCTTGTGTATGTGTGTGAGCGAATGTGTGTGTGTGTGTGTGCATTCATGGCCAGGTCACCTATTTGTGAGATATGAAGCTAAAACTTTTAACTGTATTGTATTTTGGAATAGGCTGTAGAAGGGACAAATCCCCATTCATACGCAGCATTCCTGTGTGTGTGTGTGTGTGAGTGAGAGAGTGTGTGTGGGGCTTTGTGTGCACTACAGCTCATACATCTCTGTCTCAGAGTGGACCTTCACTGTGTATCTCCATTGGGATTCTTGAGTCCAGCTCTGCTGAGAAAGCACACACACTGATTTCCTGTTATTTATGCCACTCTTTCTTTTCCTTGCTCTCTCAATTTATTTCCTGCCTCCTTCCAATTCTGCCTGTGTCACTTCTTTTACTCCTTACTAACCTTCAATTGTCCTCCATTCCTTGGATAGGCACACACACACACACACACACACACACACACACACACAAACACACACACACACACACACACACACACACACACACACACACACACACACACACACACACACACACACACACACACACA
>JAVQJL010047925.1:0-11813 GCA_036024295.1 Nannoperca obscura
CCCCCCCCCCCCCCCCCCCCCCCCCCCCCCCCCCCCCCCCCCCGCGTACCACTCGCGCTGTCGTTGACCGAACTGGTTTCACTGTAACTCCTCCACTTCTCTTTGGCTCTGGACAGGAAGATCTCATACAGCTCTGCACAAAGACAGCAACACATGAGAGTCCAAAACATAGTGTGTGTGTGTGCGTGCGTGCGTGCGTGCGTGCGTGCGTGCGTGCGTGCGTGCGGGATCCACAGTGAGGACAACAGCGTCTAACATTTCAATTCTTTAATCACCCGCATTATCACAATCACAAATATGTACACATTTCAATATTATGCTTTTATTTTGACAACTTCCTGTTTGTGGCTCTCAGCTCCGAGCCCATTGGTTGCTACTGAAATCTTTAAATAGTTATTTATTTATTTATTATTCCTAAAAACAGCTGCTCCCTGTCGTTTTTAATCAAACAAACAGGAGGAAACATTTGTTTGGGACTATTTTCAGCGGCGGATGAATCCACATTTGGTGCTTCAGTGAGTGTTTGGGGCAGCAGGACGGTGTGTGTGTGTGTGTGTGTGTGTGTGTGTGTACCTGGTGTGATGTTGAGCTCGTTGCCGATGGCGAGGCTCCACACTCTTCCTCTGACGCTGGGAGGAAGTCCCTGCCACCAGAGCTCCCTGACCCGCCTTGTTCCCTTCCTACACACACACACACACACAGACAGGTAAATAAACCTGCTGCACGCACACACACACACACACACACACACACACACACACTGAATGATGCGGCTGTGCAGTCGTACATGGTGTCCCAGTGCGGCAGGATCTCGTTGTTCCAGACGACCATGGCGTTGGAGATGCTGTCCTCCTGCCTGTGTCTCTCCTTCATCTGACGCTTCTTCCTCTGGGCCTCCTTCATCTCTGTGAGAGGGGGGGAGGGAGAGAGGGGGGAGAGAGACGGTGACTACTGTACGTCTGTCTGAGCCAATCAAATCAAAGCAGAATAATGACTGTTTCCCCAGTAAAAACTGTGTTTGAGGTACAGAGGGCATTTGAGATCTGCTCTGTGTGTGTGTGTGTGTGTGTGTGTGTGTGTGTGTGTGTGTGTGTGTGTGTGTGCGTGCGTGCGTATGTGTGTGTGTGTGTGTACCTCTCCTCTTGGCTCCTGCCACCATCTCCTCATACTCCATCTTGTGCCTCTGAGTTTCCTCCATAGATTTGGCAGGAAGGTTCCTGCAGGACAGAGAGTCAGTCAGTCTTCCTGTCAGGTGCTCTCACACACACACACACACACACACACACACAGCAGTGATTTCTTTGGGTAACAACGTGGCCTCTGGCGCCACCCTCTGGCTGCTTGTGAACCTGTTTTATTGTAGTCACTGGGTTCAGGTTCCTGCAGCACTTAGTAAGCTTCACAGTGTCTGACTCACGCTGGCCGGTCCTCCAGGATGAGCGCTGTGGTGGACAGAGGCTCAAACTCCAGGTTCTTCCTCCTCCCTGCAGCCAGAGGAAGCTGCGGACCCGAGGACACGTCCGAGTCCTGCTCCTCCTGCGGACACCCAGCAAAGGAAACAAGCCGTTACGGACTGAGAGCTGCTCTCAGAGCCAAGAGCTCCTGTACGTTTCTCTGAGAAGCTCCAACGTTCCCAAAGATACATTTAGTCTCATCTTAAATATGTGAAGGAACCAGTAACAATACGCTGCAGCCTCACCAACGTTACCAGCCATTCACAGGTCAAGTTACTTTAAAGTCTGCTGAGGAGCATCGTGGGATGTGGAGCTACAAGTGGACATTAAGACGGTTTTGTGCCGTTTAAACATTAAAGACAGAACTTTTATATTAGTTTTATATCTTTTTATAGTTTGTCATGTTTATTAAGAATGTTTCACCATAAATACTTTGACTCAGACATATCCTAGGTCACAAAATGTCTGTTACGAGGAAAATACTAACAATAGGGATGTCATACCAATGTATTCAACACACACACACACACACACATAAATAGAGCGATTGTTCGTGAACGTTGGTTTGTTGGAGGAGAGACTCTGCGGAAAGAACCACTAAGTTTGAATAAACCTCCATCTCTGTGTGTGTGTGTGTGTGTGTGTGTGTGTGTGTTCAGACTCTTACACATGCACCATCAAAGCTTCCAATCATGTATGTGGTGTGAACTTTGTTTGCGAGTACGTGTGGTCTATCTCAGCCGAGTAATAAAAGCCAATGTGTGTGTGTGTGTGTGTGTGTGTGTGTGTGTGTGCACAATAAACAGTTCATTCACCAGAGCGGGGCAGCTGTGGGTCAACAGGACACAACAAGCCTTTTATACAGGGATGACTGTGCACCGCCAGCAGGGGGAGACAGAGTGAACTTAACACTTTCTCACACACACACACACACACACACACACACACACACACACACACGAAGGTCACGTGTGAAAGTCATGTGACTAATCCAGTGAACAAAGGTTTCAAAAACATCCTCTAACAGGTAACAGGGCAGGTGGCCAGGAAGCATGATGGGAAACAAATGTGGCCATTAACTAATTAAATATGCCGCGTTTAAACAATTTACATCACGTGAGATAAGATAAGATGAAGCTTTATGAGTCCCTCGGTGGAGAAACTGCAGCGCTACAGCAGCAAACACAGTCAAGATAGAAAAACACAGCATGAAAACAATAGAAAATAAAATAAATACTGAATATAAGTATAAACTGATAACGAGGATTATGAGCAGGATTATCAGAAAGCCCTGGTTGTGAGCTAACTGCTGCACCACCTGAAGTGAAAGAAAACCTCCACCTCCTCCTCCTCCTCCTCCTCCTCCTCCACAGGTTTGTGTCTGACGTGTCAACCAGCTGCAGCCAAACCACATCTGGCCAGCTGCTGTCCCGATGAATAATCTGACTGTGGCTGGACGCCATGTGAGCGGAGCAGAGCGCCAGCAGCTGTTAGCAGCGTTAGCAGTGCGCCTCCTCCTCCTCCAGCTGAGGTGAGGATAGTCTTGCTCAAGAGTACTTCAGCAGGATGGCACTGTGTCAATACCTCCCAGCTGTGTGTGTGTGTGTGTGTGTGTGTGAGACACAGCTGCTTCCTGCTTTCAGTTCAATGTGAAAATCAAACCTCATATAATTGAATTTGTGTGTGTGTGTGTGTGTGTGTGTGTGTGTGTGTGTCCTTGCTGGCAGGGCCTTTTACAAGGCATCAACTGGAGGATAGAGGGGTGAATTGTGTGCAGGGTGGTGGTGGTGGTGGTGGTGGTGGTGGGTAATAACCACATCCTCCTCAGCTGCAGGCAGTGAGTGGAAGTTGCCTAGCAACCACACACACACACACACACACACACAGACTCCAGCCACCATGTTGTATGTAACAGATTCATGCTAACAGCATTAGCCTCTGTAGCATCTGGACTTCATATTCAAACCTACTCAAACAGATCAACTGATCTGAGAACAGAAACCATCATTCACATTCTGCTTCAGCACTTAATCAGCTCCTCAATTAACCCGAGGAGCCGTGGAGCCACTGCAACGCCAGAAAACAGGACGCCCACGTCTTCGCCAAGTCATTCAGTGCAAGAACCACGACTAGCTCCTGTGTGTGTGTGTGTGTGTGTGTGTGTGTCTACCTGCTCTGCAGACATCGTGGAGGCGGGGTCTTTAGTTGGATCGCCCTCTCTGGCTGCGGTCTTGCCAAACAGCCGCCATCCTTTTGCATTATGGGACAGCGCCTTACTGGGCTCTTTGGGTTTCCTAGAAAACAGGCTCCTGAAAGAGAGACAGAGAGGAAAGGTGGAGTTCATCGTCACTGAATACTGAATACTTCCATTTTAAAAGACAACTGGAAGCAACGTGATTTATTTTAGAGCTGAAAAACACTTTAAAGTTTGTTCATGCTAAAACCCGACCGTCCAATCAGCTGCAGGAAACCGTCTCCACGCAGGAAGTCAGTCCACAAATCCATAAATCCAGACTGTCTGAAAGTCTGTCCAGCCTCACCCGGCTGCACCGACGCAGTGAGACGGACACACATACACGATTTATGTCTTCCAGACACTGAAAATGATGTCTCAAACTAAGTCAAACTACTGTTTCCAAGCTTTTTATGTAAATTATACTTTATATATTCATTCTTTCATGGAGGTTCCTCTGCAACCAGCTCCTTATAAAGTCTGTAAGTAGCAGCAGTTTCAAAAACATTGCCTCTATAACTAAATGCACATTACACAGACAAGTGTGAAGAAATGATTGCATGATTTACAGAAACTAGACCTTTAAAGTAAGTTTCACTCTTGTGATTAACTTGTGGAAATGTCCTTGAATGCTCAGTCAGAATAACGTCATTCTCAGAGCTGCTCGTTATTAATTCGTTGATGTCTGACTCAGATGCTGCACAGAAGTAGTTCAGAGGTCCAGGAAGTGCAGTTGGAAGAAGTCACGGAGACGACGCCATGCGGAGAATTCATCCTAATCATCACTGTGGCCTCAGCCGTGCAGCTGCAGCCGAGAGAAAAGCTGCCAACTCAACACTTCTACACTCGTCTGGGTGAGAGAACAGGGGAGGAACCGGAGGAATTACAAGGAGGAAGTGAAGACATGAGCAAACATGATCTCTCTGCAGGGTTCTTCACTGTGTGACACAACACATGGGTCATTATGTGTTCATCAGAGCCTTATATGAGTTTATTGAACAGTTTTCACTTGTTTTTTAATCGTACAAAGGAAATTTAAATAGTTTAAAAGAAGCTCGTACTGATCTCCAGTTTGTGTTTCAGCCGTAATGTGGACTCGAACTGAAACTTATTACTTAACGAGTGAAATTAACCGAGATTTCATCGTCATCATTCTGATGTTTTTTGAATCGTTTGAAGTCTAAACTCTTCTTTTGTGAAAGAAAACTGATTTTTGGGGGAAATCTTCACTATTTTCTGAGATTTCAAATCAATTCAGCGTAAGGAACGTTCAAAGTGACACAATGGCAACCTTTTAAGTAATAAATCCAATAAAAGATGTTTTGCTTCTTCTTTCTCGCTTCTTCGAGTGAAACGACCAGAAATATTTACCAGAAACAGAAAAGAGGAAGTTGAACGTTGCTCAAGTTTGTGCCCATTTTGTCTGGTTTGACTTTTAGTGTAATGGTGGATTACCATTGGGGGAGGATCGAACACTGAAGCTACTGCTATTACAACAGAGTGTGTGTGTGTGTGTGTGTGTCAGTAATCATCAGAGCTGATATAATGTTTAACTACTAACAAGTTGTTCTGCTGCTGACTGAACTCGTTTATTTGGGCTGATTAGATCGTTTCCACGACTATACGGGTGGATGCTCTTCACCTTGTTACCTCAAGGCAGCTACAGACTCACAAAGTCACTAAATATTAAAGGAAAAGGCAGAAAAACTGCTTTAGCCGGGATTTATAAGCCAGCTGCTGAGGCCAGAGTCCAAACCAGAACCAGAACAGGAGTTGTCAACATATTACCGCTTCAGTAATCAAATGCAAAACTCTACGTAGCCTCTTTCACTTCCTTTTATGTCTTTTACAGGAACTGCGCCCTGACAGCATTCCTGTAACTTCACCATCCAGTCTCTAAATGTCGGAGATCAAATATCCCCATTGTTTCCCCAACGTTTAAACCGAGTCCAGCAAACACGTTGGGTGCAGAAGCCCCTCCGGCGAGGGTTGGTAGGGACGGGTGACGGCCGAATGAACCACTCAAGTAGCACAAAACCATATCTGAGGCGACACACAGTCAACCATGCACCACACGGTGAACACAGGCACACAATGGTGTCGTGTTCTGTGCAGGAGAAAAGGAGAAGACGTGATGACCGCATGACCTGGTCTGGGTGAAGACATCAGCCTTTAGTACACCAGAGGCAACCACCGCAGCAGACTAAACGCCCCTCAGCTGAGTCTGAACCGGGCCTGGAGCTGAATGCAGGGCTGTTTTCAGCTGAGACACAATCGGCCTGACGTCACGTTCACGCTGTTCAGTCGACACAAAGGCTGCTAGCAGCGGTTAGCTTAACGTTTGCCGTCTCATGTGCAGCTGCAGGCCACCCTCCTGGCTGTGGCACACTATTAATCCCAATAATCACCCACGAGCACAACACGACAGCAGGCCCGTCTGCACCAGCGGAGGAGTCACAACTCTGGAAACGCTGTCGAATTGTGGCAGAAAACTAGAAACATGAGCAGATCTTAGCTGGAGATCTGGTCAGTGTAAATGTTGTGTGTTTGTCAGACAGTGTTGGTAATGATGCGCCCTGCAGGTCTCTGACCCGCCTGCCTCCATGTGTGCTTCCTGAACAAGATATTCTGCCACACCTAAAACTCGTTTTTGAGCCAGAAGTCCAACAGCACTGTCACGTATTGATAGAGGTGAAAGGAGGAGAACTAATCAACAAGAAGTTTCAGTTTTTTTGTGGGATAATCCACTGTTTGGACTACAATACTCCTCTCTGTTCAGGGTGTAGCATCAGGTAGTGCATGTGCAAGGAAAAGAGGTCCGACTTGTTCCCGGACGATATCACAATGCTTCTGTCCGACTGCCTGCGAGTGTGGTGGATTAAACCACACGATGTGATCTGCCTGAAAGCGATCATCTTTCCAGGAAGTGGGAACATGTCAGGCAGTCACAACATGTGAGGATAAATAGTGCGACCCGGAGCGGAGAGGCTGCACTGAGCCCAGTGCTCAGCGAGGATCCTGCCCTGCTGGATCACTTACTGCACATGCACGCAGCTGGGGCACGATTAACATGCGAGCTACTACACAGACACAGGCCTCAGACTGCAGCCCTGAGGCCTGTGGAAACACAGATGTGTGTCAAACAGTCAACTCGCTCACCAGCTAACGTCCTCTTTAATCCCCCCCACAACAGGAACTGACGTTAAGTAGAGAATAAACTATAATGTTCACACAGGCAGAATCTGAATGGTCGCTAAACGTCAAAACAACACGTAAACAGCTGGAAGAATCCTTGAAAGAGGAAAACATATTTATTGAATGTGCTTTTTCTTTTTTAAATGTTCAGCAACCTGAACCCTAACATGGCTGCAGAGGATGCACAGCTGACCTGTGACCCCTCTGAACAAACAAAAATAATATATTCCTTCTCCAGTCGCCACCTGTTGTCACTGGACAGACCACACACACGTCTCCAAATATGAATCCACACGTCTCGTTTGTTGGTTTGCAGGAGTTTCAACTCGAGATCTGGTCATTTAACGACATCCGGACCAGATGGAGGAGGCTACGAGCTGAGGCGGGGGGTGCAAACACACGTGTTTCTGCAAACATTTGCTTTATCATCTGGTTCACTTCCACCGAAATCAAACAGAAAGTATCGGCATCTGTTCCAGAACTGTGACTGTGCTAATAACAAACAAAAAATGCAACCTGTTAATTTAATGTGTGTGTTGCTAGCTGCTTTTTACGAACACTATTTCCCATAAGACCTAGCAGGCTAGTCTATGAGTGAGTTGTGGGGTCACGGCTGTCGTTGGGGAGAAAACGGACTGTGCACGCACAGATTAAACAGTTTAAAAGTGTAAAAGTCCCAAAGGTTTCAGTTTCCATTAGCAGGTGCAGATGTGTAGCAGGCTGGGACCAACCTGACCTTCAGACAGCTTGTTTATGGTGAAACTAGCAGCAGCAGCAGAGCCTGAATGACAGGGAGTCACGGTGTGTGTGTGTGTGTGTGTGTGTATAAAAAGGTGTGTGGTTGTTCTTCCTGTGGATTTCTGCTGTTAGCCTGCTAACCAGGTTAGCTTCAGGAGCCCAGGCCTGCAACCTCCTTCTGACACCAAGCATCCAAGCACATTTCTACAATAGGTTCTGGTCTCATGAAAGCTTTCAGGCAGCTGGCCCTATACACACACACACACACACACACACACACACACACACACACACACACACTACAACTTTACCTGCCAAGAAAATGTGGAAATCTCTGGAGAGTGTCTTTTATCTCTGTATTTCTCCAGTATTTGAGTTTTTCCTCTAAGAATAAAATGAATGGTGTGTGTGTGTGTGTGTGTGTGTGTGTGGGGCTGCTGATCAGACAGTTATTGTTGATAAAAGCTAAAGTGAGCTGTTTGAGGGGTTTCATTTGGTCATGTTACTGTCTAAATGACCTGCAGTGTGAAGACATTGCATGTGTTCACACTGAAGGTGCTACTTTCCCTAAAACTCTACAGGTAAAGGTGATATGTCTTCACACAAAGGAGTGGGAAGCACTGATTGTAGCTCTCAGCTGCTGTTTCTGTTGTGTTCAACACTCAGCTGAGGAGTGAGGATGATGCATCAGAAGACGCAGGAGCAGTTTAAAGTGCAGAAAGAAAGAGTGTGTGTGTGTGTGTGTGTGTGTGTGTGTGTGTGTGTGTGTGTGTGTGTGTGTGTGTGCGCGTGTGCCACCACTTGGATTTTACCTGGTGAAGAAATCAGCGATGCCGAACCTCTTGGGCATCAGCTTGGGGTCCGAGCCGTCCGTTTGTTCGGTCAGGTCCGACAGCTGGTCCGGGGCGCTCTGCCTGCGACCCGCTTCCAGGACGCTGTGAAGGAAGTCCTCCTCGTACTCCTCGCCTCCAAAATAAAAGCCCCCGTCCTCGTCGGGGGACAGCGGGGTGGCGTCGCAGCTGAGGGACACCGCCAGGTTGAGGTTGGTCCTCAAGCTGTGAGGCCTGACGGGTAAACTGAGCTCACTGAACGCCTCCTCGTCCTCCCTGATGTTGGGTTCAGACACCGGGCTGGAGAGGGAGGACGGGCAGGGCGAGGGGGGGTGTTTGGCACTTGATCCCAGGGTGGAGGAGTCCTTGGATGGGGCCGGGAGCTGTGCCGCAGCTTGCGCATCCTCCCCCGGGCACTGGGAGACCAATGTCCCGCTGCAGGCGCTTTTGCTCCGCAGACAAAATCCCGACACGGAGCCTTTTTCCTGCCGATGCACGGGGCTGTTTTCCGGGGAACAGCCAGACTCCTGCCGGTCACATGTTCTGGTTGTGTGTAAACCACCGTTGGCTACTTTCACTTCCTCACAGTCCACGTCGCAGAAACCGAGCATCTGGCCCACATCCCCGTTGGGCATGTTTACAACCGGACACGGGATGCATGTGCAGTTCCGCTGGTGCTTCCCCGTGCACGGCTGCAGAGAAGCCCCGGTAGTGGCCTCTTCTCGCGGGGTAAGGTCGCCAGAATCCGGGGTGTCCCCTTCGCTCTCTCGGCCCGTCTCCGCTGCACGCACGGCCGGACGGGACGCGGCTGCGGTCCCGGGGAGGCCGAGCCCTTCTTCTCCTTCCAGCCCGACCATCGTGGGCTGATGCTGGTCGAATGACTCGGTAAATCCGTTCAGGCCGCCGTGGTCCTCCGGAAGCAGACAGCCGGGGAGGTACTTCTCCAGCACGATCTCCCTGTTGTGTGGGGGCGGCGGTGTCGAGACGTCCCTGTTTACATTCCTCCCGTTGCCGTAAATATGACCCTTGCCAGCTTCCTGACCCCCGCTGTAACACTTGTGACCTGTTTTCACCCTCCTCCGTCCTCCTCCTCTTCCTCCTCCTTCTTCGTTTTCGTTCAAATCGACAGCAAACGATCCTCCATTCTCCTCCGTCGGCTCCATGACCACTCAGTCCACCAAGCGAGCCTCGCCCCCGGGCGTAGAATCCTGCCCCGTCGGCCGAGCTCCGCAGCAGCAGCAGGTTTTGTTGTTCTGGGAGGAAGGGGCTACCATGTTAGCCAGGGACACTTCAGCGTTACCTGACACTCGTCGGATGTAACGCGCTCATTTCTGGTGTCTAAAAAGAACGATATACTTTTTCTTAACGTCGCAGAAGATTAATTAAATCCCTCAACGGCTCGCTGGCTGCGGCAGCGGCATTCCGGACCGGCCACAGTCAGGCGCCATCTTGAAAATATCCCAACAATGACGTCATGCCCCCCTCTCAACTCGCTCGCCGTGTTTTGATTCGCTGAGGGATTTACAGCGACGCTTATTGGTCACTCGATGTAACTACATCCGGGATTCCTGACCCCGCTGACCCCGTAAATAATCAAAACTGATAACAAATGTGTTCAGTTGTTATTTACTTATTATTCAGTTTTTAAATTTGTGTATATATATTTAATATAATAATTTTATATTTTATTTATTAATTTTATATCTATTATTTATATATCACCTTTACTGCTGTAGTCCTGTCATTTCCTCATTGAAGGACTAATAAAGGTTCATCTTATCTTATTTAATAAAAGTTACACTACACTACAATGTAAAAATTAATCTATTGCAAGCAAAAAAGTAATGCATTAAAATGTTTATTTAAGTAAAAGAACGGAAGAATTATGAGCAAAATGTTCTCAAAAGTATCAAAAGTAAAAGTACTCATGCAGAAAAAAAGACCCGTTACTGTTATTATATTAATAGATTGTTAATACTGATGCATTATATGTAAGTAGTATTCTTTAACTTTAGTTGGATTGCACCTGTAACACAGCTGAGTGTATACTAAGACAGTACAACACACAACGGTGCCGTGTATTTCAGATGCACCTACTTTCCAACACCACCTTGTATTTCTTGATTCACAACATATTTTCTAAATCCACCACCTTTGATTTCTATTTTTAATCTGTTGTTTTCTATTTGTATCTTTTGTGCAGAGACTTGCTTTACCTGCTGTCTTCTTTTTATAAAACATTTTAATAGTCTGCATTGATCAAGTTTAAATATTCTAAATGTAACATCATTCATCAAGAATACATGCGCAGTGCTACACACAAAACAAAAGGACGCCTTGTTAAATATCTCAGGCAACGTTTCATTTGTTTTTAATGTATAAAATAACATCTCAATAATGATATTTTATTGTCTTTTCACTTCATCAGTGTAATCAATTAGGATGAAAAGTCAAAACAAGAAGAAGAACATGGTAAATGGATGAAAGCAGGGTGAAAGCAGCACATGCAGACTGACAGATGGTGAGAAGCTTGAACAACAACGCGGTTTAAAAAGCAATAAAATCTGGTTTTATTTCATATTTAACTGCCACACACTCACCATGAATCAACCAAAGGAGTAACTGAGACCATTTTACACTTAACAGAAATCAACATTAGCAGAAGTCCTGGTTGTCCAGGTTCTTTTTATTAGCAGTTAAACGTAGGTAGCTGTTTTAAATGCAATATTTTACCCTTTTTTATTTTATGACTGGACCTGCTTTAATCTTCATCAGGAAACCAGGCGATTGTCCACTTTAAGCTGAGGAATAATCACTTGTCATTTCTCTCTTGGCACGGACCGGTTCGTTTCCTCACAGCCTCTCGTTTGAGCCATGCTAAGTACCCAACAAGCACCCCCAAGAGGACCACTTGTGGCAACAGTCTTAAGAAACTGTTCAAAACTTCAGGCCACAGTGGAGCTTCCTCTTGGTAGAAGGGATTGAACACAGTTTCACTCTCTTTCTCACTGACTGGGTTCTTCATCTTGCAGGAGTACGTTTTAACACGTGCTGTCTCAGTCTTGGTGATGTTCAGGTCCTTTCCAGGCCACTTCCACGCCCCGGTTCCCTCCCTCCAGCTGTAGGTGACCGGTTCTGCCCCACTAGTGTTTCCATCACAGGTCAGCGTGCACTTGTCCAAAGCAGGGGTGCATATCAATGGTTGAACGCACACGACAGGCTGGGGCACTTCCTTTATCACTGTAACATCATAACCGGGAGTCTGGACCACGTTGTTGATGTCCACCGTGTACCGGCCTGCGTCCGCTGCTGTGGTGTTAGAGACTGAGAGAACTCCAGTGGTCACGTCCAGGACTGTGCGGC
>JAVQJL010047926.1:0-22427 GCA_036024295.1 Nannoperca obscura
AGTTTTTAAAGAGGCTGAATATGTTTACACACACACACACCTCGAGGATGCTGTAGTCGGTTCCTTTAGCATACATGACAGTAGCGTGGCTGGAGAAGGTCCTGAGCCTCAGAGACAGTTTCATCAGCTCCTTGTTCTCGTTCTCCATCAGATGGTATTTCACGTAGCCGCTGCCGCTGAACGTCAGCGAGTGGCCGTCTGACATGAAGCGACAGACGTGTGTTAAGAAGAGCTCGGACAACATCTTAAATAATTTACAAAAATCTAACATTTAGTCAGCATCTCTACACTTTTCAAGGTACCTAAACAAAACACTAAAAATGGCAGGAGCCAAAAAAAAAAAATGACGTCGAGATCATTTCATTTTAAATATCACACAAGTGATTGTGTAGAAGAAGCACCAGATTATGTTAAAAATCTGGCATTTTCAAAGGATTATATTCAAATTCAAGCACATTCCTAACCTTGAAAACATAACGGTTAAAACTTTGAAAGACTTTAAAAGACTTTGTACGAACCCTGTCTACATTATTTTCATCACAGTTACAAGTAGAAGACATTGGAGTTGGGTGAAGGGCAAAGCTGTCTGGGAACACAGATTAAGAGGTGGGTGGTCTTACCGGAGCATTTGCCCTTTTTTCCCTCTGGACACACACAACTGTACACGGTCTCTCTAGGATCCGCCACACAGTCCATTCCCTCGGGACAGGGGTTGTTGTCACACAGGTTGTTCAACACGGGACATCTGCCGCCTAAATGTAGACATACTTGCGCTCAGAATTGGAGGTTCTAACAGACAATAAACGTGTAAATGTGCATCTGTCTGCGTGTACATGAGGTGAAATCACTGTACCTTCACACTGGCAGGTCGCCGTCCTCGCGTGTCTTGGGGTGACGAAGCTGAGGCGAGCCGTGCTGTGAGTGGACATGGCGGTCTTATCCAGGGTGATGACCTCGTCACAGAAGCGTAACGGGCAGTCCAGACCAGCGCACAGCTTCTGCACCACCCGCACAATCCGGACCCCCGTCATCTCCTCGATCACAGCCGCCGAGGAGTTCAGCTTGCGGAAGACGACCTGAAGACAATTGAAACATGGACACCAAAAGACTCAATAAACGGGATTATTGCTGGCATGAGTACCCATGTGTCGAAGGACAAGAAAGAAATCTGAAACAATTTTAATAACGGATTATTGGTTAAAGTCAAGTTTTGATTGTTGATTGATTGGTTTTATTGTTTTCTTTGACAGTAAAATGAATACTTTTGAGTCTGGACTGATGGTAAGAAAAGACATAGAATCAGAAGACATCTTTCACAATTGTCTGACAAGTTATAGACAAAACAATGAATCCATTTATCTAGAAAATATTCAGCTCTTTGTTTTCTGTAAATTGAATATCTTCTTTGGGAAGCTCACATGTGATGGTCCTTTTTCACTATTTCCCAACATTTATAGACTACGCTATTAATCTATTAGTCAAACTAATTATCTGCAAATGAATCAACAATAAAAATATTTGTTTGCAGCCCTGAAGAGAATTATTAAATGTTTGACGACAGAAAATGTCAGAAAGTGAGGATTTTTAGCTTTTCTCTTTTTATCATTGCAAACTGGAAATCTTTGGGTTTTGAACTGCTGGTTGGACAAAATAACACATCAGATTGGAAATTATTTTTACAAAGACTAAACATTTAATTGGTTGATGATTGTTACTTGCAGCTCAAAACATAGACTTATATAATCTGTGGCCTCAACGACAAAATAACAGTTTGGCACCATCAGCTACAAGTGATCTCGAAACATAAAGTGTAGTTATGGCTGCTCACCTCCTGAGATTGGTAGGGACTGCCAGATCTCTCTAGAGTCAACAGCACATCCAGGTCTCCTTGCTCTGAGGGCTGCAGGCTCACTAACTGGACTTCACTCCTCCGGACTCCAGCGATGTTTCTCAGGGCCCGCTGGAAGTTGCGCCAGTAGTCCCCGATAAACTCCTCGGGGGCAATATTTGCAAAGCGCACTGCAATCGAGTTATCCAGAGCCTGACGAGCTGCTTGCCTGATGTGCACAGTTACGTCGGCGGCTGTGGTGAAGCGTCCGTCGGTCACCGTCACGTTGAGCGGATAGTGGCCCACATCGAGGGGCCGTAGGGCAATAACCTTGCCATCAGAGGCAGAAACTGAGAACAGGGCAGCGCTCTCGTCCGAGGATGAGGAAGACGAGGGGGCGAGGCTGTAGGTGAGAGTGTCGTAGATGTCTTGATCGGTGGCGTGGATCTTGCCCAGGACTCCTCCGGGGTATTCATCGGTGGCGGTGGTCACAAAGATGTCCAGCGGAAGAATAGCAGGAGGGTAGACGCTCTCCTCGATTATGCGCACGCTGATAAAGGCAGTGGAAACGAGCTGAGGTTTGCCGCTGTCTGACACCTGAACACGAGGAAGGAGAAGGAGAAAAATGCATGAGCAAATGCTGTGTACTGCATTTCATCTGCCAGCATTATTTTTCCAACAGCAGAGGGCAATCAAGCTCTTTCACTGATATCCACTAAGCTGACAGCATCTAAATACTTTAGGTGCACTGGATTTTAAAGCCAACAATCTACAGATCGTGCATTTTAACATTCACACTGTCACACTGATGGTCATCAGCTCTGCAAGAAAAAAACTAAACAAAAACAGCTTTAACTCAAATCTGAGTGTGCATCTTGTGTGTAACCAGAAATCACACTTTCATTTCATATCCCATCTGCCCACTCTTTTTTTTCTCCTCTGTTCTTTCCTCTGAGGTGACACATCGCCACCCAGCAAAACACGTGATCACGCCAACTCACAGCAAATATCTTTTATTTCTCATCCTCCTGTGAGATGCACTCCGGTGCAGCAGCTTTATGGTCTGCTTATTTCAATTCAGCATCTTATACACAGTTATTAAGAAGGTGAAAAGATGTATACAGAATATATTTTACAGGTTTAAAAGATGCAGCTACAGAGACTTACATTGGGGGGTAAAAAGAGTAAGAGATAGGAATGAGTGAACGTGCCAGAGAAAAGGTACAGAGGGATGACTAATAGATCGGGTCGCTGTTGCCTGACCGTTAAATCAATACCACCTCTCAACTCTGGTTTCTCCTCGGTGCTGTGACTCACCTGCGCTTGAAGTAGGTAGTGTTCTTTACTTTTCCTGTTCAGTGCCCCCACGGCCACTAGAGCTCCCTGCTGATTGATGTGGAAAGCGTCGCCCTCGTTCCCATCCACGACGGCAAAGGTGAAAGGCGGGCCGTTGTGGGAAGCGTCCCGATCGCTTACGGCGAGTTGGAGAACACTTGTGCCTTTCGGCCGATTCTCCTGTGGGACACGAGAGAGGCATGTTAATTTTGGTGGTGAGAGGAGGTGGTTCTCCTGATGCTCTTCAAGCTCCACAGTGTAATGTTTTAAAGAGATTGCCCTGAGATAACCTTGTTATGCCTCGTAAATAAAATTGAAATGATTTCAATTGAACTGATGAGGATGGACGGACAACGTTTTCCAGGTTTCTTGCAGGCATTTTGCCTGAGTGACACAGCATCAAACCCCGGCCACGGCGCTAACTCTCCCATTTATTTGAACTCAGTAACACTGATCACCAATAGCTTGAGTCTTTTTATAAGTTCCAATAAAAGGCAACGTGTCAGTTTCACAGGTAGGACTTTAGTATTTTGGGTCCCTGAATGGGCTTCAGATCTGTCCCTTTTGTTCAAGTCCTGACTTTTATTCTCTAGTGTTTACAAAAAACTCTTCATATTCCTGGTGGTGTGTACAATATGTGCCTTGTGTTCTTTTTTAGTGAGATTTGATCAAGGCTCCACAGTGAGTAAAATAAAGCCAGTCAGGATTTTTGTCAGAGGCAAAACAATTTTTCATCCTGAAGTGTGAAATGTGTGCGGTGAATCCTCACACTCTCTCTGAAATTGCGCTTTCAGTTTTCTAAACAGACAGGAACGTGTAAAAGAATCATCTTCCCTTCTTCCTTTGGAATCATAATTTTTTGATCTCCCAAACTGGAATACAGTTTCATTCATTCTTCTCGTTTTTACACATTCTCCCTTTCCTCCACTCAACTATCCACTATCAGCTTAGTATCCTGCACATTCCCACTCTTCATCCCTCCTTTCCTTCTCTTATCTGCCTTCTTATGCTTTAGATGCAGGCTCTGTCTTTCTCCCCTGTCCTTACCTCTTGCTCCATCCTCCTACTTGCCTCTTGACATTCTAGTCGCACAGCCTCCCATTATTTTTCCCTGCTAATCCCCCTCTCTGTGTCCACTGCAATTCCCTCCTGCACCTCCCACTCTCTTTCCATCTACCTCGTTCTCATCCTTTCCACCTCTAATCAGTCATCAACACTGATCCCTTTCCTCCCTCCTCACCTGGATGATGAGGCTGTAGTTGGCCTGGGAGAAAAGCGGCGGGTTGTCGTTGACGTCTGAGATGTCGATGTTGATCATGGCGCTGCTGGAAAGAGGGGGCACCCCATTGTCTGCGGCTACCACCGTCAAAGTGTACCCTGAAGTCTGAAAGAGAGACACAATTACCATACATAAGCAAAGCTGCTTTTGTAAGCAATAATGCAGCAGAGATAAGTAAACAAGCTTCCCTATTAGGCCTGACATGACTCTGATTGGATTCTGCATAGAGTGCAGTTAGTTCCTCAGAGGATTAAACTCTATGTGTACAGTCAGCATTGTGTCTGCTGTTTCTCTTACTCTCTCTCTGTCCAGCTGGCGAGCAACTTTCAGCTCTCCTCTGACCGGATCGATGGTGAAGGGGCTGCCTTGGTTACCGTCCACAATGGCGTACCGCACGTGGTCATAAGAAGGCCCGTCAAAATCCTCAGCCACCACCTTTGAATCAATCACACGGTCAAGACAACGATCAATCAGAAGACATTAAAGATGGCTTCTAATGACAACTGGACGTATTTGCTTCTATGTGTTGTGTTAACGTGTGTTTATATGAAAACACAAAAACCTATTTTATCAATCAGCTTCTCACACAATTATCTGCCAAGTTTAGAAGAAATCTGGTTATATGGACCTTTTCCATTTTATAGACAAAAAAGATAATACATGTATCAAGAAAATAATCACAGATTAATGAATAATGAAAATAAGTGTTAGCAGCAGCACATCTATCTACCGCAACATCACAGATGCATACGACCTTTTCTTTCTCCTGTGCACCCTCCACCCACACACACACACACACACACACACACACACACACACACACACAGTCCTAAAACCCACCAACCATCACATATTGAAAGGGATCCCTGGGGAAATCAGCAGACAGTGAAGATTTACAAGTATCAGACAACGGCAAGTATTAAAGTCTAATTTTCTGATGGATAATTTATATTCAGGTACATTAGACACAGATAAATGGCCATAAGCAGAGGGCTTTATGAGGGGAGGGAGGAGAGGTGGGCAGCGGCGGTAGACGGGAATAGACGGAGTGGAAATCTTACATGCAAAAGGTAGAAAACGCCTTATCTTGGACAGGGGTTTAATGAGTCAGGTGCCTTTAATTTAAACAGTTTGAGCATGTGTCAGATAATGTATGAGAACGAGGGTGCAGTGAGCATGAACAGCATTGGTCCTAATTCAGCTGTGCTACCAGATGGTGATTTGCCACAGGTGCAGATATGTGAAAGTGTATGCTGTGAGTAATGGGCAGAGAGGAGAAAGTCTGTGAGGGAGTTAATGAACGACTGAGCGAGAAGGTGAACGAACTGACAGATTTAGCCGAAGTTAAGAGAGAGGGATGAAAAATGTCTTTCACCCTTCATTTTTTTGGTTGTAATTATGTTGTTATAGCCTCACAACAGGCCCCTTCCGTATGTAAACATGTTCCTAAAGATGGCCTGCATGTTCTTACCACCATCACAGTCTTTCCCAGCTCAGCGTCCTCGCTGACGACGGCTGTGTAGACGCCCTGGCTGAAGGCAGGCCTGTTGTCATTGACATCAGTCAGGTTGATGTTCACGGTGGCCATGTCGCTGAGCGGTGGTGAGCCACCATCTGTGGCCTCTATGGTGATGTAGTATTCATGTGAGACCTCGTAGTCCAACGGCTCAATCACAAAGATGTCGCCTGAGGACAAAAGACACAGCAGAGTCAGAGAGGTAGGGAGGGTGTCATGTTACAAGAATTCACACTTCAATACCAATCTAGTGTATAAATATACTAAGTTACCCCCCCCGCCCCACCCACATACACACACACAAATCAATGTGATGACAACCACTGTGCTTCCTTTTTCAATGTACTCTATCTACAGCATTGTAATTTGCAGAGGAATAACCTACGTCAAGTCATTCCTTTTGTTTTGTCAACTTGTTTTTATGCAAACATGTTCTGTTTACTGCAAACCAGAAGTCAAATCGTTCCTCTGTCACTGACACTCTTTTGAAATTCAAAAGTTATGCATGGATCAGCTGCTTCAACGTGCATTGCCGCTTGAAGTTAGAAAACAGAACAGTATCCTATTTGTTTTCTTCTGTGTCGAGTTGCAGCAATGCGGCCAATCACAGTCCAGCTTGAAACAAAACATTGTATTGTGTTTGAAATTCAGGTGAAATTCACTCTGAAAGTGATTTGCAGTGAGTTTAATTTGCAAATGTTTTTTTTTCATTTGTAAAAAAGTCACACATAGGATAAGGGGTCTGGGGTTGCTTAATGATACTGCTCTGTTTTGGGTTATTTGTCCCCATGCGATTTAGCACGATGCCATTATGTTAAGACAGGAATGCAGACTGTGGAGACTGCAGCAGCAATTGAATGGTAGCAAAGAGGCTCTTAATGTTTGACTCTACATTTAAAAGGTGCCCTGGAGGTATTTTTGCAAACAAAAGACCTGTATGGTGAAGCCTAACAAACCTGATAAACTTATTTCTTTCCTCATAAAACACTCAGGCAACACAGCAAAAAAACAGATTTTTTAAAAATCTGTTTATGTTTGCTTGATAGCAAGTCTTCTTTGCTGCCTTTGTTGCCGCATTGCAAAGCTTTGTGTGCTACCGACACCAACTGTTGAACAATGGATCAGTGTGAAGCCTGGGCAGGAATATGCCTCCTCATGTGCTTACACAATATAAACAAAACAGGGACCCACTCATAAAAACACTGCACCACAGCGATGCAAGTGGTCAAAAACACTACAGGGTAACTTTAACCCCTGTGCTGAGTGTAAAAAATAATCTAATTTGGTAAAATTTAAGTAAAGTTTTTCAATATCAACAATAATTGGATTAGAAGTAGTACATCAATAGTTAGAAAGCTGAGAGCACAGTCAAATCTAAGCTCTATTCTCTCTGTTTCATGGTATCACATACCAGTGCGTTGGTCCACGCTGAACATGCCATGCTCATTCCCGCTGATGATGCTGTAAGAGATCTCTCCGTTAGCCTCCGTGTCCCGGCTGGCTGCCTGCACCCGGAGCACCTGTGTGCCCACCGCCACATCCTCGGACACGGTAGCCATGTATTCCCGGTGCTCAAACACTGGTGGATTGTCGTTGATGTCCAGCACGGAGATCTGCACCTGGCACAACGAGGAGAGGCGGGGGGAGCCCTGGTCGCTGGCACGGGCCTTCAGCTCATATGACGACTGCACCTCGCGGTCCAGGGGACGCTCCAGGCTTATTACACCAGTGTGCTCATCAATTGAGAAAAATCCATCAAGAGAATCCACCAATGAGTATAGAATGTCGCTGTTAAGACCTGGAGTGACAGACAAAAGACAATTCTGAATTTTTCTGAATCTTATTTGTGTCGTTTTACAATAATTTCTGTTTGTTATCATGGGACACTGATAGTTTACACATCTCAGCAGTTAAGCTGGTGAGTAAGATGGCACCAATAAAATTGATAACTACATTAACAGAAATACTCCTTT
Organism: Nannoperca obscura; assembly: GCA_036024295.1. Taxonomy (NCBI): domain Eukaryota; kingdom Metazoa; phylum Chordata; class Actinopteri; order Centrarchiformes; family Percichthyidae; genus Nannoperca; species Nannoperca obscura. Next base: position 7,932 of record JAVQJL010047926.1, read on the forward strand.
AAGTACAGGGCGTGAACAAGCATATTGATCCTTATAGTGATGCATTGATTCTTGAATGATTAAAATCGTACCTTCTATTGTCGTTCCAAAACATCCATCTTTCACACAGCCTCTGATAAACAGGAGCTGTAAATGTCTAATCCATGCCATGCTCATAACTCATGTCCTCCTACTAGCAAGACGCTCCCAGCAACAAGACAGAGACGGATCACAATAATAATCATAATGCTTTTCTGCAGGTGGCCTCCTATTTGGAATACGCTATTATATTCCCATTTATCAGGTAAGTGCCCCCATCCTCCGTGGATCTCATTATCATGCTGGAGAGACTTCCACGGGGAGCCCTGCTTATGTGGTTTCTGGACCGATCCTCTTTGAGACAATTGCTTAATGGTGGTTAAGTGAATTGTGCTGAATCTAGATTGGCTATATTGCCTCATACACATATGTTTAGGATTGAGTGCTCATCTTAGTCCCATGGCTGGAATGTTAAATATCCAGGTTTTGCACTGGTGCTTGAATAAAACGTGAACATTTAAATCATTACCCTGGGATGTGGAATTTGTTTTTTGCTATGTTCAAAACGTATAGACTAAATAATTAAGCGATTAATCATCAAAATAATCAGAAGATCCAAATAATCCTCTGTTGCAACCCTATATTAGACAATGTTGTATAGCACCTTTATTTGTGTAAATCTCAGTAATATTGCTAAAAGCAAACATGCTGCACGCTGATCTTTAAAGCAACACAGGCAGATTTCATTTTGAACACAGCTGGTAATTTAAGACATCTTTCTCCACAGTGAATCTGGCGCAATGGTTAAAACTCTTCCACAACGGAGCAACATGAGTAAATGACGAAAACAACAACAGTAACGCAGTACAGAGGGAAAACAGAGACACTCGGATCCATACACAGTGATAAAGGACAAAGCAGAATCAGAGAAGGAATGTGTACTCGCATAACTTTAGTTTATCAAAGATCAAGGGCACCAGTTTGAGTCTGTTTGTCTGTCTGGTTCATAACCATTCCACACTGATAAGTGCTGCCTTTCAGATACTGTAATAGCAGGCTGCATTGAGGAGCAGCAATGTGGGTACGCATCAAACATCTTCCAGCAAAATGGGCAGGCGGATCATAGAGGCTGTGGCGCACAGCAACCAGTGCCAAGAATGAGTCCTCGCAGAGACATGCAGAGTCAAATATCGATGAAGGATAAAGCAACTATTTTCTCTTAGAAGGAGAGTTTCATTAGGCTTCACATTTTGATGGTTGGCCGCAAAGACAGTTGACTGAAGCCTGAGTGAATGCCTATTTTTCTTGTACACTCTACATGTGGGACTTGCCAATTGTGCTTCAGACTTGCACCTAAATAAATAAAAAAAAAACACTAGACAGAGACACACACAAAAAAAACCTCTCAATGTGTGCGATATCCACACGTGTGAGAGAAATACTAATCAAATGGCCTCTGCTTTCACTCAGTGTAACTCTAAATAATTATTGCCCCTGGCTAAACTGCAGGCAGCACCTTTTTCTCTCTTCCCCTCCTTCAAGTGCCCCTATCCTTGATATTCAAGATTTGAAGCAAATTGTGTGGCAGCAAAGCCTCAGGAAAAAAAATGTGTTAATACCACTTCTTTCCTTTCACCATTTAACGTTTCTCTCTGAGGGACCCTCATTCTAGCATCCCTTTCATTCTGTCAAGCTGTCAGTCCAAAATCGACCAAAACGAAGACCGAAATAGGGAAATAGAAAGAGAGGGGGCGTCGATTCTCTGACAGTGAACAGGCTGAAATGGTCTTTCAAGCTACAATGTCCTGCTCCACTAAACTAAAGGCGTAATCTGGAACGGCATGGTCCAATAGCTTCCTGGATGAAGTCTCAAGGAGCTTAAATGAGTGTTTAACTGCATGGTTTAGGTTCTTATCCACATGTGAGCCTCTAAGTGGTTGGCAATGCGTGCTGAAAGGTGAAGACGCTTGAAATAAATATGTGGCCCTCTGGCTTTGCACCAGGCAAATGGAAAATTGCAATCAGGCCATTTGAGAATTTGGCTTGAAGAGAGAAGAATTTCATTAGAGTGTAATGGAGCTTTTAATTTGAGGGGTTGATCATTCATGAAATTCCACATTTGTTATCCCTCTCTCTTGCTGTTTAGTTATAATGCAGTTGCATAAAGGAAAGATAATAGCCTGCTCATCGTGAGTCAGCATTTAGCCAAGATGCATTCTGTATACCACGATGCAAAAAATCCTTTTCAAAGTATATTCTTGAATACTTCTTGAAGCGCTTTTGCATGCCTTTGTTTGTCGTCAATTGCACTTTAAGCATAATGTTCAGGTATTTGTGAGTTTTTGCCTCACAATTAACTTTCAATTGCCTCAGCAAGAACTCTCAAATGTTTATATGAACAGGGTGCTACAGGGTTCACCAAGTTAAATGTAGGACTTTTAAAGAGCTTTTTAATATTTATTTCACAATTATACTGGCCAAAGCATGAAAGTATGATGGAAAACCATTAAACGACAATAAGGTCAAGAATTATTTATCATTATATCACATTTTGATTTTTATAGTATTTGCAAGCAGCATATAATCATTTCTAATGATATAATTAATTAAATGATTAATTATTTAAGGTTTTTATTAAAGGTTAATTAAGGTTATCCTCAACCTGAATAAAAAAAAAAGTAAATGGTGAGTGAGTGGATGGATGGATGTATCAACCAATTATGAATGATTAATTTATCCTATTTCACTACTATTATGCATTATAAGACAATACGCTTTTACTGGTGTTACTGTAGCTACCAGTAGTGTCTGTGTTTAGTTTATTGGTGTGTAAAAACATTTTATAACCAACAATATTTCCTATAGCAGGCAAAAAAAAAGATTTAAGACTTTTTAATACCTTCAAATGTCATTTTCTGTTGAGTTGAGTTTAATTTAATGCTTTTTAAGACTTTTCAAGACACCCCAATAAAACCTCTTTTAATATTTTAATATTCACTCACTGCACTGTGGCAATAATGTTACAGCACCTAGTACTAAAATATATATATAAGTAAAACCACACCCACGAACTGCGATTGTCCAATCATGACTAAGCAACTTTATCAGCAGTGTGCATGGTCCTTTTCAACACCACATTTTCTGAAGAACTGCTGAGAATGCTGACTGTTTAACTAGGACATATTTATGCTGATTTGAGACCCTTTTCCCAGGGTTCTTGTTTTAAAACAAGTCAGCCACAGAAATTAAGAAGTCAATCGGACACAGCACTTTCACTCACCAGTATCGATATCGTTTGCCAGCAGTTTTGCCACATAAGTGCCCATCTCTGTGTTCTCGAAGACTGTAATGGTGTAGGGGTCGGATGAGAACTGTGGCGGGTTGTCGTTGACGTCTTCCACAGTGATGTGGATGTCAGCCTCACAGTACCGTCCCCCTCCGTCCACCGCCCGCACTTGGAACCTGTGCTCGTCTTGCTCCTCTCTGTCGAGGGGCTGCAAGGTCTTCAACTCCCCTGAAGGTGACAGGACAATTTTGAGCAAAACACACAAACACAAACACACACACTCTCTGGGGAGTAGAAGGATGTCGTGTTCTATTTAAAGAACAACATAAAAGCCATTCCATTTAAAAACAGATGTAATATCCCTGTAAGCAATTGATCAAGAGATTGAATTTATGTATAAAACAACAAACCATGTGTACTCTAAAGCAATGTAACACTCTTGTCTGCTGTCTGCTAACCAAGTAAAAAGCATCCAAACAACTAAGGGCTTTCAAGAGAGAGAAGAGGTGAATAAATAAGTTATTGAAGTGCAGGAGGGGGGAGAAAATGGCAAAGCTGATGAAGGAACCCATAAGAGTTGGCAGCTAAGAGCAGCTTGGAAGTGAACTGGGATGTGAGGCAGCCAACATAACCACAACCTCTCTGGAAAACTCCAGAGCCTCTTGGCAGTCCTCATCTGCAATAATCCTACTTGTCTACACTGAAGAAAAATAACATACCCTCTCCATAACAGTAGCACTGATGCTGGAAACTCAATATCAAGGGCTGCCAAAAGACAGCTGGATAGTATTGTTACCTTACATTCTGCCTTGGTGTCTCTCAGCATGTTAAGGTTGAATTTTGCCATTACTTAGGGACGCTATGCAGCAGCAGATGTGTTGTATAGCTGTTTAAATCCACTGTTTTAGTACATTTTATCTTTTTATGCTTTTAGTTTGCATTTATTTTAAAATCAGGTTGGTGGTAATTAACTAACTAACTGCCATACTTTTTCTTTTCTTATTCTTTTCTTTTTTTATCCTCACATCCTGATGGAATGTAAGATTTACAGGGTCTCCCAGAAGAAATTATTTGCAGGCAAGATGTATAGCAGTCATACATTTAAGTATATAAAATAAAAAAGTAAATAACAACTGGGCACAAGAAAACATGCTTGCCACATACAGAAACACAAACAAAAGACTGCCGTCATGCTGCACAACCTTTTTGATTTTGTGGCTGATAGCAGAGGGCCAAGAGTGTTTCATGAGAGAATTTAACATGAGTGTCCCACATACAGCTACAGCTGGAACGCAATTTGACTTCAGAAAGAAAAGACAAATGTAGGTACACACCTGTATCATAATCAATGATGAACAATTCCGATCCAACTCCCTGGAGGACATAAGAGATTTGGGCATTTGAGCGGATGTCAGCATCTGTGGCAGAGACCTGCAAGATGAGCCTGCCGGCAGGGGAGTCCTCTGGGACGTTCTCACTGTATAGGGACTGAGGGACAGATGGAGTAAGATGGAAGAGGGGAAGAAATTAAAGTGAATACCAGGAAGAAAAAGTGCACTCTGCACTCTCTCAACACTCTGAAATTAAGTTCTAAAATTACAACACAGTTGAGGAATAAAATTGACTTTACCTTTTCGCATACAGGGCTGTTGTCATTGGCATCCAGCACCTTGACCTCCACAACGGCTTTGGCAGTGAAGATGCCATCGCTGGCAGTAATGTTCAGTAGATAATTGTCCTTCTCTTCACGATCCAAGGGCTTTCTGACAGAGACCTTCCATTCATTCTGAATGTGTTCAATGGCAAATTGGCCAAGTGGGTCCCCTCCTGTTTAGTGTTAAAAAGAAACAAAATACTTCAGAACGATCATCAACTCAGAAGCAGGAAAGCAGGAAGCAGCCTGAGTCTTTAGAAAGGAATGCATTTTAAACTACATTCCACTAAATATCAATTCATATTTACTGAAATCATCTTTAAAGTATTCATCACTACTTCACAAAGCAAAACCTTACTTCCAAAGCAAATATGTTTGGTACAAAAGCATTCCTACAAACCAAGAAACAACAGGAAATGTACATGAACTAAGGATAGTGCAGGTTTCTGATTCCTCTTGATATTTCCTGACTTGGCATAGTTATTCACACTGGCTAATTAGCACCAGAGGAAGTATTTTCCCCCAATCTATTTCAAAGCATTATTTAGATAATTATACATTTCTGTATTATGATGACCTAAATATTTGCCTTGAGCTTCAGTAGATTAGGCGATAACTCAAACTCCTAACAGATAATAGGACTGTGTAATGTTTCAAAGATGAGATATTATCATCATATTAAGTGGCATAAACGGATAATCCCCCCTAAGCTCTGTTTATGAAAAACTGTTACACAAAGGAGTAGGGAGTAAAGTCTTTGGGCTTACTAATTATCTGTTTCGCAAAATCACAAACGCCCACCTGTGATGAAGTAGTTCACTTGTTTATTGATGTCCTCAGAATCATCATCTGTGGTGCTGAGGATAGCGATCACCCCGCTGGGAGGAGGGTCATCTTCACTGACTGTGCCTTTGTAGATCTCTGCAGTGAAGCGGGGTGGGTTGTCGTTGACATCAGCGACTGTTACCTCCACTCTGGTGCCAGTGACGTGTTGGACTTTGTCGCCTTGGTCTGTGGCTAAGACAGCTATTGTGTATTTGCTCATCTTTTCGCGGTCTAGCTCTTTTAAGGTGGTCACCCATCCAGTTTCACTATTAACAGCAAACAGTTCAGAGATCTCTTGCGAATTCTGCTTGGGGTCGAGGCTGTAAACAACATGGCCGTTGGTTCCAGAGTCTTGGTCGGTGGCTTTGACTTGGATCACTTGAGTCCCACTTGGAAGGTTTTCCACAATGACGGCCTCGTAAGGGTCTGACTCAAAGACAGGCTTGTTGTCATTAAGATCTTTCACTTGGATGTTTACGTTTACAGATGCCACTATCTCATAGTTGTCGTGTTTGATCTGGGAAAGCAAAATGAGTTGGTACCATTTGGTCGTCTCATGATCGAGGCTTTTCTGAAGCTTCAAGGCTCCGCTGTCTCTGTCTACAACAAACACCTCATCTTCATTGCTCTCGGGAGTGTTGCCCTTCACAAGGCTGTAAACAACTGGTTGATCACTTTCAGCCTGAATTACATCGATCTCTGTGCCAATGGGAAGGTCTTCAGCAATTGTATAGCGGTAATGTGGTTCAGTAAATTTGGGAATTGGCGTCTCTGGTGCAACAATCCTAATGTAAACCTGTACAAGAGAATGTTTGGGTGGATTTCCAGTGTCCTTCGCTCTCACAAAGAATGCATAGTGCTCATTTTCAAGTCCAATGAGACTCTCTTTGGTTCCAATGATCCCAGAGGTTGGGTGGATTTCAAAGTTCTCTGCCACGTTTTCAACATCTGCTTCAATTGAATACTCAATATCAGCATTGCTTCCCTCATCCATGTCTGAAGCAGCAATTTTAATCACAGAGGTTCCCCTTAGAACATTTGATGCAATAGTGGCTTTGTACTCAGCTGCCCTGAATTGTGGGGCGTTGTCATTTACATCTGTGAGAATGACATTGACAATACAAAAACCTACTTTTCCACCGCCGTCTTTAGCTATGAGAGAAATAGGAATAACCTTCTCAATGGTATTCTCACGATCAAGGCTCTCTAGAGTGAAAATCTCCCCGTTTTCATTGACAGAGAACTTGTCTTTAGCAAAGTCATTGACAATCTGGTATGTTATTTGCCCATAAATGCCTTCGTCGTCATCTGTCGCCTTTGCTTCTGCTACCAAGGTACCAACAGGTGAGTTTTCAACAAGCTCTACCACATAGTCCACCTGAGAGAAGGTGGGGTTGTGGAAGTTGGCACCAATAACTGTTACCATGACAAGGGCTGAGCTTCTGAATACACCATCTGATACAGATACATTGAGGTTGTAAAAGGGCTGCATAGGTGTCCTACGGTGGTTGGAAATGGTAATGGAGCCTGTGTGTTTGTCAACTGAAAAGTTCAGATCCTCATTGCTGGATATAATGGAGAACTCCAAGTTATCTGAGTCTGAGCTATCAGCATCAGATGCTTGGACCTGGGTGATAAAGTTTCCACGTGGGGCCAGTTCGCTAACAGTAGTTTTGTACGTGTGCTCTGTGAATATTGGTGCGTTGTCATTCAGGTCTGTAACGTCTATAGTCACAATCACGTCACTAGAGAGGGCTGGAACTCCTCCGTCCACAACACGGACTCTCAAGTTGTGCTGCTGGATTTCCTCATGATCAAGAACTTGAGCTGTAGAGATTATTCCTGTGTCACGGTCAATGGTGAAATAATCTGAACTCTTCCCCTTTTCCTCAACCAATTGAAAGAATAGTTCTTGGTTATTACCAGTATCAGAATCTTTGGCATCAACTTGCAAAACGGATGTACCAATGACAAAGGCCTCCGAAATATTGGCATAGTAGGTCTTTGACAGGAACACAGGGGCATTGTCGTTTACATCTTCCAGGATGATATCAACAAACACTTCAGAGTGTGCTCCAGTCAGAGAATCTGTTGCTCTTACATTTAATTTATATGCTGGATGTGTCTCAAAGTCCAGAGGCTGAATTACATGAATTACACCTGTATTGAAATCAATTGAGAACTGTTTGAAAGGATCTCCCTCGGAGATGGTGTATACAATACGAGGGCCTTCAGAATCATTGGCCTGTACATGAATCACAGGTGTGTGTAACTGAATGTTTTCAGGGATTTCAATGCTGTAAAAAGGCTTCTCAAACACAGGCATCGCTTTGTTCACCACCGTAATTGGCACTTCTATTTCTGCTGAGAGTGCTGGCTCTCCATTATCCTTTGCCACAACTACAATGTCAAAGTCTATATTAAGCGACTCTTTCTCAAATTTCTTTTTGAGGGAAATTTCACCAGAGGGGCTAATTTGAACGTGCTCGTGGTGTTCCTTCAGGAGATAATGAATATCTGCATTCAGGCCTATGTCTTTGTCCACTGCTGTGACTTGTCGGATGACCTGGCCTACCTCTGCATCCATCTGGACCAGGGCATGATAGGGAAGGTTCACAAACATAGGCTTGTTGTCATTCACATCTTCCACTGTCACAGTTACTATAACATGAGCCCCATTTTCAGATTTGTCCTCTCTGGTGACCTCAATGACTATATCGAATGTGTCCTGTGCCTCGCGATCAAATGGAACCCCAGTGGTTGAGATTACTCCAGATGTGCGGCTGATTTCAAATCTGCTGTCAGGGTTCAAAATTTTGTAAAACAAAGGCTCGTTCACCTGGTTCCCAACAGCAGCAATGACTGCTAGTGTTTTCTTCTCAGAAGAGTTTTCTTGGATGTAGGCTTTGTAGGACTCCCTGGTGAACTTCAGCTTACTCTCCTTGTTTTCCTTCACATTTATCTTTACTGTAGCAACAGTGGCAAATCTGCCATCGGAAACCCTAATCTTTAATTCATATCTGCTCCTGAGTTGTGTGACATTCTGAATAGAGATTATACCTGTGATTGGATCCATTTTAAACTTATCACCAATATTTCCCTCAGAGATGGAGAAGAGAAGTTTGGAGTTAGGCCCGGAGTCTGTGTCTGTAGCGTTGACCTTAATGACTTCCACTCCTTTGTATGTTGGCACGATGATGGTTGTCTCATACAGTTCTTGACTAAAAGCTGGAGAACAATCATTAACATCAATTACTTCAATGGTCACGTTGGCCGCTGTCTCCGCAAACAGGCGTGGCATTCCAAGATCATGGACCTGGACTGTGAAGCGGAAAACACTCCTCTGTTCATAATCCAAAGCTGTTGTAATTCTGATGGCGCCGGTGCTTGAGTCAATGGCGAAATAGTTATGTGCAAAAGGTTCGACAATTTGATAGATGAGTATGGCATTCTGGTCGCAATCAGCATCAGATGCACGAATGACAAAAGGAGTGTTTTCATGGGTCAGAACAACACTGTTGACGGGGGCCGACTCGCTGATTACGCCTTTGAATTCCCTCTGGAGAAAGATTGGAGCATTGTCATTTTCATCCTTTAGATGAATCAGAAGTGTCGTGTTGCTGGCAAGTCCGGCCATGTTGGTGCCCTGTATGATGAGCATGTATTGAGGCGTGGTCTCGTAATCTAAAGCTGTCTGGGTCACAACCACTCCTGAGTTTGGGTTTATATCAAATGCATTGTTGATGTTGCCACCTTTAATTTGATAGAAAATAGACGACTGGCTGACAGCTGTGACCAAGCTCACAAAACTTCCTGCATGGGCTGATTCACTGACTTCTGCGGATAACTCCTTTTCAGTGAATCTGGGGGCTGCGTTGTCAGAAACTGTTACCACAATGTGTACAGTGGCCGTACTCGACAGTGGAGATATTCCATTATCAGATGCCTTAACGGTGAGTTCAAACGCGGCCCTGCTGCTGCGATCAAGCTCTTTGGCTACTGTAATTGTCCCAAGAACAGGATCGATGGCAAATGAGTTTGCAACATTTCCTGTAAGAAAGAGAAGACAAAAGAATAATATAATAATGTGGCTGTGCTAGAAATGTTGTGATATGTGCCTGGCAATTAACACAAAGCATATATGGTAAAAAGAAACTTAATTCTGCCCACGTTGTACCACGAAGATAGGGTTGATAAGCATTTGTAATGTCAATGTTGTTTCCCCTTCAACATAAAATAGAAATGCTAACATCCTTTCCAAGCCAGTCATCATAAGCCCTCAATTTGACTGAACAAAGCGAAACAAGCTACAATTGAGTTACATGAAGTCATCTCAGCTATTTCAAACATGAATATATTCGAACAAAAAGCTCAGAGGCCCATATTTCTTTTTCTCATATAACAGCATATTGTAGGACAAAACCATTGTGGGAAATTCTGAGGGTCTGCCCATCTCCCACGTATTTGGAGATCCTCTAGACAAAGTCTTCAATATTCTCCTACTCTTTTTAAAGTATTCCATTCATGATCAAGATCCAGTGGGCAGAAGGACTCAAGATGACTCATACATTTTTACGAGCTGATTTCATTTGCCTTATTTTACAATGAAAAGCTTTCTGCAGTGGGAAAAAAAATCTGAGGAAATTGTGGCTCAGAGGGACAATGCAACTTTGTGAGCATTTACCTGATTCGATGCTGTAGACAACCTCTGCATTATCACCCTTGTCTTTGTCAAGAGCTGTGACTTGGATCACAGCTGAGCCTACGGCTGCGGATTCAAACACACGGCCAGAGTAAGGTGTGCCTATGAACCAGGGCACATTGTCATTGGTGTCACCTACATTGACAATAACACGCACAAGATTCCTCTTTACTGGGATGTCCTGGTCTCGAACCTGGAGAAGAGACATTTATAAAGAGACAAGCAGACAGACAGAGGAGGGAGGAGGAACAGAGACAGACAAAAGTGTGAGAGACCTCCAGGGATAATTCAATCTGAATAATAACATAGTAAAACAGCAAACTATTCATATTTTGAAAAGAATAGAAACAAACAAGCTTATCTTAATTTCATTCATTTTTCATTTTCAAATGAAGCAAACAATTCCAAAATACACTCCATTGAATCATATGTGGGAGCTTCTTATAATCTGTCAAACTATAGTCAAATAGTCAGTGTTCACTGATTCATACCATGACAGTAAGGGTGTGGCGATGCATAGTCTCATGATCCAGTCGCTCAGCGGTGTACAGAGTGCCTGTTCCTGGGTCTAGTCGGAACTTCCTCAGGCTGAAAGGGTCAGTGCTGCTCAGGAGTGTAAAGGTCAGTTTGTTCTTCTCGTCTCTGTCCACAGCGCTGATCTGCAGGACCTCAGTCCCTGCTGGTTTGTCTTCTGGGACATCCACCTCATACCACTTCTGAGAGAACTGTGGCCGGTGGTTGTTGGTGTCAATGACACGGATAAGCACCTATGGGAGAAACATTTACATTTTGTCATCATGTACTAATGACAGGTCATGTTTCAGGGGATAATTGTAGGGGTAAAACAGATCAGTTGGTCCAGTGTTACAAGTTACTGTTGAACATTTAATTGATAAAAACCATTATGAGGGTCATTCTAAATCCTAAATTCTAAAAAACAGCATCTTCATGGTTTTTAAATCAATAGCTATTAACAAACAATAATTGTTTCAGTAAATTACAACAAAAAAAATAACTGAGTTTGGTACACTCAAAAGTCAAAAGACATTTTAGCAATCTAATTCTTTTTTATTATTTCTCCTTCCTGCGTTTACACACACACACACACACACACAATAAACTTTTTAAATCCGTCTCCCACACTCTTTAGTAATAAATAATATAGCGTAGATATAGACCAGATGAATACATATGAATGGCCACTTGATGTAGAGCTAACAGTGAAACAAGAAATCAATGCTGAATAACCACAATGCATCTAAATTAACTCTGAGCTACATTCAGGAGCAGGTGATTAAATTGATGGTACATGTGCGACAAACCATATAAAAGAGAGCTATCAACTGTGGGAAGTGAAAAGGGATACTGATAATATATAACGTGTCTGAAAGTAATATAACTTTTAGGATGGTTAAATATGTTTTAGTGATGAAATGTTCTGCTAATGTATCCACAAACAACTTTTTAGACTCGAATCATGACAAAAATGTTTACACATACATGCTTCATGCTTTGGGCAGCAAAAAGTGCAGTTGCTGTGTTCCTCCCCCCACACACACAACAAAACAACATCCCCAAACTGTAAAATTCCACTGGGAGCATGTTTTATCAACACCAGCCACTCGTCTACTGGACTTCCGACAGAGGATTACGGAGCTGCTGGAATGCCATCTCTGCCTCCCAGACCAGCAAGGGGCTTCTACCGTTGCCAAACATGGGGAACAAAGGGATCAGCCCAGATTAGACACCTGCATACCAAACACAAGGGGGTGATGTCCCGCAAGGAAACAGGTGAGGCCGAGCTGTTTGGTGCAGGAACAGTGAAGGGGACTATAGTCACAAGAGCTGACTAACTGACAGCTCACTGGCTGACCAGGATTTGTCAGATCTCTGGTCAACACAACTGCCCACTGTTGTTTTTGGTCATAATACTGTTTGTTGAGCACTGTGAGCCTATAGCAGAAACAAATATAGACTCAACCTGACAGCACTGATAACATTTACAATCTGCTGTGTGCTGTGATGTTGGCAATGCTGCTGAGGCTCACAGATGTCATCTTGCAGGGGGAGTGTTGGGCTGCATGCTGGCTGTCAGTGTTGCAAGCTGGCTGTTTGCCATAATTCATGTGTCATGAGCTACCCATGTCACACTGCTAATCAGGAATGTGTAATGTTAAATAAATACGTCTTTCTAATCAGACATTAACCCTGAAAAAGCACACGAAACTAGCATGTTGCATCCACAGAAGGCTGACAATCTCTCGTTCCAAGCATGTCTACTCATGTCATGCCAGACATCATATAGCACCAGATCCCTGATGTCTCACAATCCACCTTTTACACGCACAGATGCATACGCATGCATGCACCCACACGTACACACACACAGGCACATAAAAGGGGCACTTCCACACATACATACACACAGACGGGCAGTCCAATGTGTCTCAATCTGGCCTGCGTCAGATAACACGGCTTGTGAATAATAATGAGTAAGGTGTCGAGAGCTGATAGTGCTGTCAAGAAGCAGAAAGGAGCGATACCTGGTCAGTAGTATCCACATCTATCCACAATGTACTATTTAATATGGTTTAGAAAGCACACAAAAGGCTATTCAGCCCTCCTATCCCATCCCCCATATGCACACAAACGCGCCGTTCCCTTTGCAAGGATGCTCTACAACACTTCAAAGGAACTTTGCCCCCAAACATTACAAAGCAGCATGATACAGCCTGACTGCAACAGAAATGCTGGTGTAGAAGAAAACTCTGTAGTTTTTGTATATGGCTTCCTCTGGGAATGCTGGAGAGGTACAAGATTGGGAGGGAGACACAAATGTGACAGATGGAGATACTAAAGAAAAAAGTGTTGTGCTGGTGAGATGAGAGTAAGAAAGAGAAGTGGAAGGGAAAAAACTATGACATCTAAGGGAAATGCTCAAATTTAGAAAAACACAAGTTGTGTGTGGGAATGAAAGAAACATAAACAAAAGATGCTGCTGGGAATTATTTGCACAAAAAAAAAAGATTTTAGATACAATAGTCAGCTTTGATACTGAAGGCAAGAAAACATATAAGAATGAGTGAATAAGGTGAATCTTCGAGTGAGACATAAAGAGAGTCTTTGTAATGTGGACTGAGATAACATGAGAAACGAGAGACCAGGAACAGATTGTGAGCAGAACAGCTTGAGGTGCTTCTGCGCGGCCAAGGGAGGATGTCATATAGCTGGAGATGGGGGAAGGGAGGCTGGGCTGCATGCCGAGGCTGCCTTGTTGGCGCAGCTCCTGGCTATGAGGTGCCCGGGTTAGAATGCAGCACCCCTTGTCTACATCAGCTGATCCTTCAGAGACGCCTTCATAGACGTACACACGGTCAAATGGAAGGCACACAACAGAAGGGCCGACTGTTTCTCAAAGACCTCCCACAGACAATGAGCTTCACGCTGATATCCCCATTAGAGTCACAGGAAGGTTGGATTTAAAATTATTGTAAATTCTCAGTGTCACTGTCATTTGAAAATAACATTTAAAAAACAAAAGTGAGCTTAGGAAACCACAAAGAAAACAGAGCCTTCTGAATAACAAAAGATCTTTTGTGCTGTGTCCAGAACAGGACAAGCGGCACCTTTCATTGTGCTCATTGTCCTCCTGTGCAATGCGTAGGAGAGGAAGCCCCCCTGCCAGGTGGCAGGTTCTGGGCAAAGGCAGGGCACTGGCACCAAGCACTCAAACATGTTCCCAAAACAGGATTAACACAGCCAACTACCCACAGAGATCCAGCGCTCTTGTTTGCGCTTTATTCTTCCCAAAGAGAATAATCATCCTCACTGCATGCCTGACCGATAAACGTGGAGCTTTTTGAGAAAACGAAGAGGAAGAAAATCAGAAAGAAAGACAAAGAGGGCTAGAGGAAGAGAGAGAGGGAGAGAGAGAGAGAGAGAGAGAGAGAGAGAGAGAGAGAGAGAGAGAGAGAGAGAGAGAGAGAGAGAGAGAGAGAGAGAGAGAGAGAG
>JAVQJL010047927.1:0-32500 GCA_036024295.1 Nannoperca obscura
TGTTTGGGTGACCCCAAACTTTTGAACGGTAGTGTATATATATATATATATATATATATATATATATATATATATATTTATATGTATGTGTGTGTATAGAATAGTGCGAATTTATGAAAAACAAATCATGGATACTTTTCTATATTTAAGGAAAACGCTAGCCATCCCAAGAAAAGAGGCAAGTTAGTAGTTTACTAAAATCCCAAATGAATAATTGAAGGAATTACAGACAATACAAATATACATATATATATATATATATGCATATGTCCTGTAATTTCAGCTGCAATGGATTATGAATCCACCTCTGATTCTCTGATTACCCTAATGTTCTTCTAAAGAGTACAAAGGCATGGAGTTGTCTTCTTTTTATAAATTCCCACCATTCTTTATTTTGCAACACAAACAAATTCACACTTTACTGTTCACACATTAATTATGCAGTTACAGAAAAAGCTGCAATGGTGGAAAGGAAGGAAGGTGAAAATGAGGAATTCAGTTGCTTGTGCTCCCTTGTTGAATATTCATATAAAATCAATTTTTGATGCTTTTGGGCATTGTTTGTTCCAGGGCGGCGGAGTCACTTCCTATTTGTGAAGCTGTTAGGTACCAGGAAATGGGTGAATCCGTTTTAGTGAGAGGATAAAGGTGTCTGTGCTCCAAGGTAGACATATGTGAGGTGTCTCTGGCAGGCTGTGGAAGATTTCTGAAGTGTGGCTTGATCACCAGCCCCACTCCCACCCAAATTGCACCAAAATTTAATTTGATGAAACATTTGTTTAATATGTCATTCAGTGCAGTCGCCGCGGCGATGTTGATTTGTTGACAGTCAATGCAGTGCATGTCTGACGACCACTTTTGTAGCCCTTTCTAGTTACCCGTCATAATTTTTCTTGGAGCTCTGCACAGTTTGTTTCACCTCTCCAAGATGTTTGAGAGCACTTAAAGATAATTATTGCCAAATGATGCTCTAATGAGGGGAACAACTGTCCTTAAGTCTTTGCGTGAGAGCTGGGCCTGCTTGCAGTGACGCCACCTTTTTAGGCTTCATTTTGTTTGCCCGTTTGACAGTGTCAGACTTTCTATAGATGTTGCCTCAATTTGACGCATGCCATAATAATTGGCTGGGCGCAGGAGATGCAAATTGCTGAGGATTTATTAAAATGCACCTTAAAGGGGTTAGAAATGTTCTGTTCGCAAGTCAAATTACCATTTCGTCCTCTCTTTGAGTCTGTCTTTTTTTTTGTCAACCTCTCTTAAACTTCCTGCGCTCTTGGAAGAGGTCAGACGCAGCCCTTCATTTGTGGAGGAGGATTTTCGTCTCCTGTGGAAAATTGCAAGGCATTTAGAGCTATCAGAGAGGGTCAGGGACCTTTCCTTTAATTTCCCTTTATCTTCTCTACCATGCTGCACGACCCCAAGCACATCACAGTGCTGATGTCTGGCCTGTCTCTATGCATGCTGTTTATTTGTGTACCTGTTTTTCCTCCTCAATCAAACGGGATGGAATTCTCCTGCCAGAACTTGGCCCATGCCTCCAAGATATTTGGATCATTTTTTTATGCCTCGCTATGGTGTGTGAGCATAACATGTTGTTGTTGTTGAATTCAAATCACAAATCTCAAGTATTAACTTTAGATCTTGAGAATAATTTTTGAGATTTGACAAGATTATTAGTGAGGCGGTGCATTTGCCGGACAGAACCTTTCTTGCAGGGAAAGCGTTTGTGTTACAGCTTGAACGTCCACAAGAATATTAATGACTTTGGTCTATTGTTTCAATTCACCAAGCCGCTTCCTCCGTGGCTGTTTTTGTATCCCTTTGGTGTCTTGAAAAGCCACGGTTGCTACGGGAACACGCATTGTATCTCCGGTCAGCCGTGAGTGACAGTTGTTTCTCATCAGCGACGTGACGACACGACGAGGAGCGCAGAAGGACGAGAGCGTTCTCCCGTATGCTCTCCGAGAGGACGCTATCACAAACATTTCCCCAGTAATCCGTAACAGAGACTCGCAAGCAGGCGACCGGAACTAATGAAGACAACTATTCAATTACGAGCTCAATTAATGCAAGTGCCTGGAAGCGCGGATCACAGATGAGTCGAGCAGCTAGCCTTAGATGTTGTGGACCACAACTGGAGGCGAACAACACACGGAGACATTCAATTCCTCTCTCAATCCCTTGGCTTAGCACTCATGGCAGTCTCCACTTTAAAATGGCTTTATGGGCTCACGAGAGGGACCTGAGAGTGTGCCTCAAATCTATGCCTCCGTCCACTGTGTAGGGTCATAAGGACCTGAATTGACTTTGTCGAGATATGGGCCCTCAAGCTCTTCTTAAGTATTACTCTTTTATTACCATTTTCTCCCGAGGTTCATCTCTACCCACAATATATTTGACCAAGCACAACAAAAAGTCCAATTTAGCCTGATTTCCCTTATTCCAGCTTTGATTCTTGCTTTGGCTCATATTGATTTCATACAACTTATGTTGTGTTTCTTCTCTGTCTTGTTTTTGGATAAATCCATGTTGTTTACAGTGTGCGATGACCCGCGGGGTGTCAAGATTATTCTTAACCCTCTTCCTCGCTGCGGTTTTGTGGTGTATCGATAGGTAGCCATGTTTACTTATAATTAAGTCCCTGCCACGCTGCAGATGGGACTCAGTTCAGACCTCTTGGCCCAATTAAAACAAGCCTCAGTACTACCTGCTTTGTTACATATATAAATGCGTTAGTTTGACGAAGAGGTTACCACGAAATAAACCGGTTGATATATGATGCTTGCATCTTCACGACGCAAAGCAACTCTGGATTACCACCAAATATTACATCTTAACATAAAGCACCTTGTTGCCCAAAGGGAAATCTTCCACACTGATTAAAGATTAAAGATGGAAAAAAACAGAGGCTTTGCAAAAGAAAAAAAAACTCTAATTATTTCCCTAGAAATAAAATAAAATTGTAAAGGCCACTGGGGAGTTGGATCAAATTATTTCATTTATCTGTAAAAGGCCTCATGAGGATGTTTACTTCCTTTATGTTCATTTTTTGTGTCTCTTTTTACACCTTTAGCATTCTTTTTATATTATATTACATCTCTTTTTCAAGTACATCCTTGCGTACATATTAACAACAGTTACTGATGTGCATGCATTCACTGGATTAGGAGACATTGACGGTGATCAGTAATGGTGACTGTGAGTAATTCAAACTAGTGCTCAGTCCTCTGTGACTCATTAGCTGAAGCTATGCTCGATAGACCTTTGCTAAAACCACTGGCAGGAAAAGGGGCCATCCCTCTCCTTGATCACACTTGTACATTAGATTACATGTACATTTTGCTGACAGTAACTGATTCATAATTTAGCACACTTGACCTGACTAACTGTGATGGCTCAAAATGACTGCAGGCTTATTCTGTCCAAAAGCTCTCCGTGACACTTGTGATATGACTATAGATATTTCTCAATACTGTGTTTTTGTTCCCACAACAGATACCACAATATTCTGCGTTAAATCCAGTGTTCGTCTGTCTAGTGTCCAGAGTATCTACTACTAACAAAACCAATTCAATATACATTTTTTAACATTATTAACATACATTTGTTTAAAATCTATAATTGAAAACCCATAAGTGAATGAATACATAGTTGACAACATGACTCAGTTTTGCACTACTGGTGCTTTCATGTATTCAACTAAATTCTTCCTCATCTTAATTGGAAACCGATTAGCCTGGAGGACAACTCCTTGAGTCTATCTAGTGCGGTGTCAGACTTTCTAATGGGCCACACATTTGAGCTCCAGATGTTAGCTGTAAAACTTTAACGCTGAAGTGTTTTCAGTGTTTTAGTTTGGGAACTTCGTGATTTACGTTTTCGGCCGTGAAAAGGCGGATCGGTCATCCAACAACACAGGGTCCACAATTTCTACTGTCCAGAGGGAGTTTTTTCATGCTTCTTCATTACTTCAGACAAAAAAGCACACTTTTCTTCCTGGCCTTTGTTGTTTGTAAAACCTAATCATGATGCTTTGCATGATGCTTTTATCAAGTCTTTGGTGTTAAAGCCAACCAACACTGATTGCGCCCTTTAAGACACTCTTATTGCAGTGTTGGCATTCTTTCGTTGGGCCCCCCCCCCCCCCCCCTCCTCTTTTAGCATAAAATAACATAGCTGACATAATGACAGCAGCTGCTGTGGCTACTGTTGTTAACACATGACATGTTGTTACTTCTCGTTGCAGTCATTTGCACAAAGTGCGCTTATAGAAGTTTAGTGCCTATACATGATATTTATTGTGGATACTTTTCAAACTTAAACTTTTATTTTCCTGATACCTGATCCATTGTTTTTTTTTTGTAATGGACTGATACAGATCAGCACGGCCCTAACTATGACCAAGAGTGGTGCTGCACTGCTAGTGGTGTGTGTGTGTGTGTGTGTGTGTGTTAGGGGTACCCAAAACAAGGTTTCCCTAGTGAGGTGACAGAGGCAGCTAAGCCAGTAAACAATGATGACAGTAATCATATGTGTTTGTGGTGCTATGCTTCATCACCTGTCCAGCACCAAGGCTTGTTAAAGGACAAATGACTCTTAATAAAGCATATTCTTTCCCCTCATCTCTCTCTCTCTCCTCTCTGTCCCTCCTGTCAGTGTTTCCTGGCTCCCCGCAGCACTGCCTCCACCTGAGGAGGCCAGGTTGCCAGGCTGTGGGGCGGTGGGATTGGCCGGCTCCACGCTGAGATTGATTACCCCTCTAATCTTAGGACTGCCAGTGTGTCTCCAGGGCGAAAATTCCGGCATGAATCCCCCCTCTGCCCCAACTCCCACCCTTCCTCTGTCTCTGTACCTCCTCTCTCCCTTTTCCTCCGTCCCCTTCATCCCTCTGTCCCTGTGCTGCCAGAGGCACTGAGGGACGACACTAAGTCACAGCTCCAGACAGGGCCACTCGCTCGCAGTGCCTGCCTTGTTCGCCATATGTCACGGCAAATGGGGCTCCCGTGGACTCTGCCATGGACTCGCAGGAAAAAAAAAATGACAAGGGGAGGTGGATAGGGGATGAGGGTTGTACGCTGCATGAGCTGGGCAGTAGAGTAGAGCAGAAAAAGCCAGTTCAGCTTAGATTCAAAGCTCTTTAAAAATCACAGTGCCCTTGTGGGAGGAAGAAAAACTAAAACTATATATAAAAAGAGGCCCGTTTGCTTTTATTTGTTCTTGGGTGATGATGTGCTTTGTCTCTTTGCTGCGTTCACACGCGGTTCGTTGAGGGGCGCAGGTTTGACACCCTTCCGGCGTGCATTATCACGGCATCAAGGACACAAGATGCATGACAACTTGTAAAGGTGACAATTGGTGCTTGGTGATGTTACGGCCTGTCACCCAGATGCTGGTGAAACGAGCTCTGTTGGTGGCACTCCAGCTCTCACTAGATTTAGAGAGACTTCCACTATGGCTGGGTGGTGACATTACCTTTCAGAATGTCACTCCGGCATTCGACTTCCCTTGTAAAGCCTGATTTATTTAGGATGAGAGTGGGAACAGAGTGGAAACCCACTGACAGAACAATTAGCACTGTTGAGATTCTGCACTTAGCAGAACAAAGTGGAAATAATGAAGAATATTGTTAGAAAATATCAGAATCTACATTTTAATGTGTTATTCCACCAATTATAAGTCCTGTCTGAATAGCATTATGACATTTAGTCCAAGCTAATTTCAAGCTAGCTGTTGAAAAATGAATTGCATGTGTGACCGTGGACATCGTCAGTGCATGTCTCTCTTCTTTCGGGCCTGGTGATAGCTGATTGGTTGTTTTCGTCCATTTTGTTCACGCCGATCCAAAATACTGTGCGTTGGCTTCTTAATTCAATCAGACCTTGATTCCACAACACACACAGGATAAACAAAGGCAAACACAAGCATAAACCCCAGCACGTGATGGCTTCGGTGGCGACCGGTCCTGTAATTCATGGCTGCAGTAAAAGTGGAAGGTGGGGGCTGGGTTATAGCATGGTTAGGATGGAGAGTCAGTGTTGTTGTGATGTGGTGTTTACATAATGTCTGCATGTATTTACGCCCAAGGGTCAAATTCAGCAGGCACAAACAATGCTGTGTGTTTAAAAATATGATTGACCTTGGGCTACGGAGCACTTAAAATAATCTGCGAGAGAAAAGAACTTCAATTATACCTAAAAAATCTTGATTCAATTTTTTTTTTGAATCCCAGAATTTGTGATAATAATAGTGAATGCGGATAATAATAGAAAAGTAGGACAATTTTGATGAGCCATATGTGATGTTCCAAAAAAGAACACATATTTTCATGGTGAAACTTTATGCTTCCTAATCCACCTGCACTGAAGCTATAGTCTTAACACAGGATGAGTAATGCTTAAGAGCTGAGTTCATTTCGTACATATGAGTGCGTCCCCAAAAGCACATGGAAAGGGCCAGACAACCATCAGAAGGCTCTTTGAAGTGCTCTTTCAGGCCACCATGGATTGCCCACACACACATACTCACAAACACACTTGAGAAAGTCTTTGAGGGCACTGTTTTCTAATTCACCTCTGCACCTGTTTATACCTTCTCCCCATTCTTTCTTTTTTCCATGTCTGAGTGAGTCCGAGTCATAGAAGGAAAAAAAAAAAAAAAAAAGGAAAGAAAAACAGCGTGGGTGAATCTGAGCAGAGAAACATCCTCTGGGTCTTTTTCCTTTTTTAAAGAACTCCTCCAGATCTCATGTTTAATTTATGAAGGAGGGCTCAGGCGTGATACATCCTGGCATGACAGGCTGAGTCCATCTTTGTCTGGGAAACGTGGATCGGACCGGACCAGGGGTGATATGCCAGTCCCCATCAGGGCCCCGGGGTGCCACAGACTGGTCAACAGCTGGGGGCGAAACCAAGCCTTTCATTGGAACCGGAGCGTGGTTAATTAAACAAGTTCCCCTCGGTCAGAAAGCAGCTGGAGTCGGTTTACTCCGTGTGCCATTCTGTGCCAGGCTGGCTGGAAGGCACACTCCACCACACAAAGGAAGAGGAGATGCGACAGTGTTCTCCAACGTAGGAATGTACAGAACACAAGAGACACATGAGCGGATGTTACTGTTTGGGAGTATTTAGATATAAAGATTCTGAGTCTAAGGAGAGGAGTGGGACGTGCTTGATTTGGCTCACCCACATCCCACTGTAAGCATCAATCCTCAGCCCACACCCTTTAACCCAACTCCACAGCTTTATGTGCAAGCACATGACGAACAAATTAAATTTGTTTTTCGGCTCTCCAGATCTGCATGCTTACAGTACAAACATACCAACGCGCACGCACACGGGCGCAAACACAACCACAAACAAACTCAAGTGAGTGAAATCTTGTCAGGCTGAGCACCAAGTAGAATCCTTGTCCGCCTTCACAGCCTAAGACGTCGTGGTCAAACCCGGGGCTATTGCAGAAAGAGAGATAGAGTGGCAGTTGGTAGTTGGATGGAGAGGATGTGAGAGAAACAAGACGTACTCGGAGTGCTAAATCGGTGGTAGGGTTGCAAACTGGGGGAGGGCGAGAAAGAGAGCAGGAGAGGAAGACAGGGGGAGGCTGGGTACAAAATAGCCAATTTCATAGTACACATGTGGATTAAGTTCCCTCCTTTGAAAACACTCCGGAATGCCCATGTACCAATTACGCCCCGGTGGTACAGGCGGGAGCTGCGGGGCCATGTTTTTGGATGTTCTAGCGCCTGCGTGTGCTCGGGCTTGCCAGATTGTCTGCGGGCAGCGTTTGTGCCTGCTTTGATTCGATGCCAGGGAGGCCTCGCAGGCTCTTGGCACCCTGACACCTCCCCATCAATACGCTGGCACCGTGTGGTAGGGGGTATCAAAAATGACCCAATTAGAGGATGGCAATGTGTTCTGACAGGCACTACCTGGTGGGGTGTGTTTAAAAACTGCCATCTTTCTCCTTTTCTTTCTGTCTTTCTTTCATTCGTTTTGGTGTACACTCTGTAGCCCGTCTCTCTCTTTCTTGCCTCTCTCTGTCTTCGCCCCCTGCGTTCTCTGCTCCATGCGCTACTCACAGCGGGTGACAATGGTAGAGATGTGAGTGGGTCTGCCTGCCTTGACACCCTCTCTTTGTACGTTTCTTTCAGCTGTTTGCAATAAACATCCCAGCACTTTGCGAGCGTACAGATATAAGGGGATTGGTTTTGACTAAGAACACTGTGATTAGAGTGCTCAGTGACAGAAACATTATCCACAGAGTTGGCTTGTCACTGTTCATTGCCATGACTGACAAGTCTCTGGATCTCCCATTCTCTTTTTCTATGTCTCTGTTTTTCTCTGCTCTTCTCCATACCCCCTCGATATTCTTGATCTGTCTGTCTTTTCCATGTGTAGCTGGAGTTCAGTTGGAATCGGTGCCAGCGTGTGTCAGCATGAGTCTATCTGTTCGGAGGGTGTCTGCAGCTCCTTAAAAAGTCAAAACATGTCTTCTGTTGAGTTCATATCAAATGTCATTAAGTCCTATTGAAGTAGTACTTACTAGTAATTAATTTTATGTAATTGGCTTTTATTTTTTCTTTATATCTTTTGACTATGAGTTTGTTTCTAAATATCATACTTAGCTTATACATTGTACTTAGCTGCTACAATTATCTGATGAAAGGCTTATTATAGGTTAACCCAACCCCCTTTACACATACAAAGATCATAATCTTTTTTTTTTTTTTTTGCACAACCTGATCACTAACGTGCTGTCTCAATGACCCTGTAGATTTATCTGGTTTTAACCCTACCATATTCTTACTTGATAACTACCTCTCTGTTGATGCAAACATCCTGTCCATACCTCTCTTCTCTTAGCATAAAGTATTGCAGTAGTCTGTCAACAAGTGAAAGGGGAACAACCTCTCTCAGATGTCGCACCACTCTGCCGAACACTTTGTTAAATAATTCCTCCAAACCCCGGTCTTACCATTTTATACAAGATGAGTCATAGAAATTAACTTGATTGAGTGATACCGCTCACTGCACTGATATCAGGAAACTGCAGCAGACAGGCTGCGTTCCCATGGTCTTCAATTTGCACCAAGCAAACGTGTCTTTCAGCTCCCACTACTTTTTTTTTTGACGCGCCATGATGCAACAGGCACTCTGCATTATACGGGTTGTATGGGAATTTACTCTAGACAGGGATTTCTAGCAGAAATTGTTAAATGTTTAATGTTTATAGACAGGAGAGTGGTGAACTTGGAAAGATTCTATTTGAGCGTCAGTTCACTTCTGGAAAGACTGAAAGTCACACAAAGTGGATTATCTTTCTCACTGGTGAATGGAGATGTGATTCTATTTAATTTGACTAAAGCAGAAGGGAAGTGTTGGATCCTTAAATGGATAGAAAGTTTTACAGAGGATTGACTGATACGATTAATATCATTTAAAGGTTGTACAGGGCAATCCTCATTCTCATCATTAAAACGGTACAAAACTGCCAAATTGCTTTTCTGCTCATTTATATTACTTCTAGTAAAACTGTCTATTGAATTACCCTTAGTTCCTTCTCATTAGGTTTAATGCTTCAGTTGCTCCATCTGAGAGCCGACTGTGAAGGTTTGGCATCTGATGCCCTCTGGCATTATACTGGTTGTGAGCCGAGCCCTCACAGGTCTCGACTGGCATGTTAGAGCAAGCTGCCAGCCTAGATGGGCAGTTGGCGTCAGGTCCACTACCAGCTGGTGAGGTTCTGTGCCATTCTCAGTGCCATCCGGCTTGTCCGTCAAAACTCCCACAGCTCCTCCCCCTCCGGTGTGTATTTAATGAAAGTGTCACTCTGCTGCGTTGAGTAAGCGTAAATAACACATAGAAAGCTTGATTCGAAATCAAATTGTGGAGAGAAGCAGTGCAAAAATCTGATCAAATACTGGCGTAAGAAATGTCGTTTTAAAGGAAGTGAGTGTGTTTATACCGTGTGTGGCACACAGTGAGTTACCTGAGAATTTGCTTCTCAAAATACATTTACTCTCACTTAAGTAACAGAAAAGGATTTATTACTGTGAGCCCTGGTCACTGTGAAACCTTGCTGCCAATGTATCCACGATACCTTGTCTCCATTTATTTTGCGACCTTCCCCACTTTCTCTCTGAGCTATTAACCTTTTGTGTAATATAGTTGCTCATGTGCTGTGTAGTTTCTGTGTGTGTGTGTGTGTGCTTGTATGTCTGCTCCCTCTGCTGATTGATTGGATGTGCAGGTTAAATGATCAAAAAAGCTTTTACAATTATAGGACAACTCCTTTTCTT
Organism: Nannoperca obscura; assembly: GCA_036024295.1. Lineage (NCBI taxonomy): Eukaryota > Metazoa > Chordata > Actinopteri > Centrarchiformes > Percichthyidae > Nannoperca > Nannoperca obscura. Next base: position 10,295 of record JAVQJL010047927.1, read on the forward strand.
AAGGCACCTGTTAAGTTGTTTGTTGCCAGGAGAAACGGACACTTCATCACGCTACCGTAAATGATTTCCTTGCTCCCTCACCCCGAGCTCCCTTTTCCCTTGTTTCATTTTACCTCCCATTTTTTTAGGGGAAAAGGCAGGGAACGCTAAAAAAGATGTAGTGCTGTTTGAGGACAATATCTTATCTACGAGTAACGGCGCCTCGGCTAATTTGTACGACTTGCCACATCCTGCCGCAATGCAACAGCTGAGTGCTTCCAGAGAAAGACTGATCTGACTTTGGCTATTATCTTGTGATAGATAAGAGGTCTTCAGGTGCTTTTCTCATCCCTCAGGGTGTGGTTTTGAAGATGGAGGACATGTTTTTACCCATTGACATTGATGCAATACAACCCAGAAGCAAGGGTGCTAATGTCTGTGTAGAGTCCGCTCAATCCTGGTGCCTGGTGTCTCCTCCTTGCCCCGGCCACAGCCTGCGGAGCCCTATAACCAAGGACTGTGCCCAGCAACCATGAGTCATTAAGGTCTGTGTTTAGACAGGGCCAGGGGTCATTGTAGTGGACTGTAATGTATTGTCTCAGGGTGGAGTCACAAATCAGAGGCAGTCCACTGCAAACACCTTTTCTTTGAGGAAACAAAAGCCGAGAAAGAAACGAGAAGTGAGAAGCAAGATGTTTCTGTTGCAGAAGTGAATTTGGCTAAATTTCAGAACAAATTCACCCGAGAATTATGTGTTGATTATACAACTTTAAATACAGGCAAAATGTTTTGTGGAAATTATCATATTACTCGGATTGCAAGCAAAAAGACTAAAACTGGTATTTATCTTGCATAAGCGGAGCGATTTCTGTAGGTAAGTTTTGAATGACAAGAGTTCACGAGTATTGGGGGGGGAATCACACTTTGCAATTAATGAAAGTAAATCCTTTCAGTTTAGTTTTTACCATGTTTAAAAGCCTGAAACTTGACCATTAACCTCCAAATGGATGTGAAACACCACTAGTGTTCCCCTTCCTCTTTCTAAAAACAATGTGCCACAAAAAGGGCTGTAAAATGAAATGATGAGTTTTAAATGTCTTTTTTCAGTCAAACTCAATTAGCAACCTGTTTTTTTTCTCCCCTTTTGCAAAGAGCCCTACATTAGCACCAAGGCTAGTTATTATTTCCAGCGCGGACATCTTTACAAATCATTTCTCTTTGCCTTTCCACCGCTGCCTCCCGTGTGCCACTATGTTCCAAAGTGGGCTCCAATTATGAAAGCATTAAAAATGCTGGTGAAGGATTTAGGTACATTACACCACTCAATGACATTCTACTCGCCATTATGTTATTAGCAGAGTGCTATGTGTAAAAAGGGCCTTTAATTGAGAAAGTGTCGTAGAAAATACATTTAAAACAGCCACTGTAACCCTCCCTCCCAGCCTTCTGCACTGGCAGCTGTGCTCACTGTGAAAAGCTTCTCATCGCGGCCGATTTGGCTAAAATCCCTCACACATGACAGGTCTTTTAGGATCGGACCTACACCAACACTAGTATGTGCACGTACACTCCGGTACACGTGCACACATGTACTTTTCGTGGAAGTCAAAAGTAAAGAGAGGATTAAGAAAGTAGGCCCCACATGCGGCTAACCATGATTTTCATCTGCTGATTATTTTCTTGATTACTTGGTTCATCTTTTAGTCCATTAAATGACAGTAGAAAGTGTAAAATGCTCATCAAATTTTCAAGAAGCAAAGGTTACATCTTCAAATTGCTCATTTTGTTTGACCAAAAGTCCAAAGGTATTCAGTTTACTACCCTAGACTAAGAAAACTATTCATCACTTTGGAGGAGCCGGAACTAGTGAATTTGGGGCATTTTTGCTTGAAAAATGACTTATATAATGAATCTATCATAATTATTATCTTGTGCGGGTTTGACTGTTTGCATTTTGTATGCATGTGTGTATAAGTGTGCAAGCATCTCTGTTGTTCTCCAAAAACGTTGTAGCTCGGGGAAAAAAAAATCTTTGTTGTTTCACAGCCTCACATTTTATTGGTGCCCATATAAGGGCCTGCAATCTGTCATTGAAGTCACAATATCAAAATCTCCATCAATTGAAAATGTGCTTTTTGAAAGGAAATGTGCTGTGTATGTCCCCACACATTTACAACAGTGTGGCGTGTTTTAAGTAAGTACATTTTCCCTTAATATGACTAACAGATGGAGTTTGGGTTCTGTCCTGTGCTGTGCTGCATCCACACACACTCTGTGTCATCTGTCATTACATTCAGGTCATTGTTTGGAGCTCAGTGGCAGCGTGACGCCACGGCTTGACAACTGTCTCTGTTTCACACAGACAGGGAGAGAATATGCAGACACCCTCAGCACTCACAGGGCCGAATCTGTGTCCCGTTGTGTGCCCTAGTTCGATTTCCAAAATTAGGACTAAGGTGTTGTCCAGAAATAATAAATAGGATAGATCACTATTTATTTCTGCTCTGGGTTTTTCATACGATAAGTGTGGATACCATTATATTGTGAAGGATCTGTTGTCATGCATGTTTGTCTGCATGATATGTATGATGTTTACTGTGTTACCTTACAGCCTTACAAACAGAATTTCTTTCAAGACAACAGATGGTGTAGTGTCACATTGTATTGCATTATAAACCAATTTTATTATCTACACTAGTATAGTATTTGTCTTTGCACTTACCTGGGACACAAAAGCACCATCAGTGTGTGACATGTAATCCAACTGAAAACAGAGTAAACAATGAAAGCATACATAACAGGATCATCTCAATAGAGGAATAGGGGGGTGTCATATTGTAATAATGACTGATATGTGAAGATACCCATAAAATATAGTTACATATTGTAACTCTAGTTCTGTGATCATTAGTGAAACAGCAGGATTTATTAGAGGGGTCTCTGTTTTGATCATAGAACAAGAATTCCAACATGTAAAGCTGCTGTTTTGCACTATTAGTTTACAAGGCAGAGCCTCACTCTGCACCTGTCGTACCTGCAGAGTAGTTGGAGAAGTAAGCTGGAAAGCCAAAGCAACGCAGTCCACTGTGCCTCTTTGGCCACTGTTAGGCACAGCCGGGCGAAACCAGTCTTAGATGGGTGGCAGCAGCATGCTACTCACTGAGGAACATAAACTCTTGTGACTAAAAGAGCAAATTCTTTAAATTTGAAAGTGCCCTTCCTGATCACCTCCATGTAACTGGGAGTATCCATGCTCAGAGAGCAGTGTCATTCCTTGCTTCTGGTACAGTAACATTTAAAAAATATTTATATGTCATCCTTGTTCTGTAAGCTTGTATATTTAGGTTGTATCTGTAAATTGTGTTGAAGGTTTGTAGATTTAGGTCTTTACTGGCAGGTTGAATGTTTTCAGTCAGACCATTTAGGTTTCTGCCTGCAAATTCTGTTTCGCAAATTCTATTTAATTACATTGGTGTAATCTAGCACTAATAATAAATACATTTATTTTTCTAGTCATTAAGCATCACAGCAACATTTTCTTGATCCCAACACATATGGTGTCATCTCTCTTACAGTACGTTGGACTGGCTGATTGTTAGCATGTTCTAAGACTCCTTCTCTACACCTTCATGCATCCATCTATCTATCCATCCATCTCTCTATACAACCACCTGACCCTCTTGTACATTGCCTGCTGAGCTCCTGCAATGGTTGATGGGACAGGTTGTTATTAATGCCTTTAGAGTTTAGACTTTTCAGATACATCTCCCTGGCCTTGCTCTAGACCTGCAGGGTCAGGGCTACCACATAGGCTGCTGATTATATATGTATGCATAAATCTAACTATAAGCCAGCCTGACGGTGTGTGCGGTTGTTTGTGCGTGTGTTCGCAGTGCGTGTTTGTGTGGTCATGTGAGAGAGATGGTAAATACCACGGGTATGGACGTGTAATGTGTGTCGGTGTACATGTGACTAGTTGAGGTATAGATGTGTGCACACAGTGTTACATATCTACTTCTTTGGCTTTCTTTATTCTGATACATAGAGTAGATGATCACCCTTCATCAGCTTTAGCAGCACACTTCAACTGCATGTTTTCCATTCAGGTGAATAAAATACATCCATTGAAATCCATTTATTAATAAGAACTATTGACTAGCAGCATTGACTGACGCTCAAGGGCCTATATCCAATGACATCTATTAGCCTTATGCCTGCGGGGAAATGTGAAGATTCAAACCTACAGGAAGAAGGAAAGAAAAATGATGCGTATATATTCTTTTACACGTGTCCAGCAAATTGAAAGTTCCATTTTTTTATTTTAGCATCACCCTCACACAGTGCAGTTTAACACAACCGCGCTTAAGCAAATCATTGTAAAGATGAAACTTTTGTAGACTCTCAGCTGCAGCTGTGTTCCCTTTATTATCATTATAATTATTTTTGATTCCTTGCACCCCTAGCCAGCTATAACTGTGTCAAAACTGTTCCCTCTTATAATTCTTCCCACCTTCCCACACGCATGCTTCCACCAATGGCTACAACCACATTTTCTTTGTGTGTGTGGATGTGTGTGAGTGGAGCTCTGCCTTTCACTACTGGTTAGGGGGCTAACACCTCTTTCAGGTTAAGTCTTTTTTTTTCCACCTCCAAAAAGAGAGCGAATAGCAGCATTTCGTGTTCCCTCCTCCCTTTTTTCTTTCCTTGCCCCACTCATCTGTCAATGAAAGACACAGTTTTGCCACAAGGCATTGTGTGTTTAGCGGTGGTGCCAGCAACTGCCATTTGGGTGCAGGGAGGCAAGGGGATCCACCCCCTTTGAACTGCTGCCAAGCCAGCCAGCTTGCACCTTCTTTAATAACTTCCCCCGAAGGCACTTCCTTCTTTTCCTCTCCCTCTCCCTCCCCTACCTCTTCTTTTTTCCCCTTTCTCTCACTCACTCCCACCCTCCTGCCTCTTCTATTTTTTTTTAAATGACTGCAGTTTTCACGGGTAAAGCTGTGATGCTGATAAGAAAGGTAAGGCTGCTTTTAACTGACAGCCTGACATCAAATCTCTGTGGAAAACACACGCAAATGAGTGGAGGGCTAAGAGCATGTGTGGACTTAACGACAGAGGCTTATAGAGTGCGTTTTCTAGAATAAGATTTTGTTGATTTTTCTAAATTGTATTAAAAATCCACTCGATGTGTCTGTGTTCTTTTGTTAATTTATAGTCCATTAAGTCACACATCTATTCCGGTATGCCATGCTTTATTCCCAAAACATTTTCATCTCTCTTGCCTTAATTGGGGTGTAGTGTTTATGTGGTACTTTCCCACTTCTTTGTATACACTCCATTAACTGGACTTTATACCAATAAATACAAATAATACAAGACAGCATTACGGACATCTCTTTAAAATATAATGTTCTTATATTAATATAAGAGAATAATATATTGAGAGGAGTTGTGTGACTTAATTTTAATGGAAAGAAAAATAAATTTTTATTCAACATAAGAGTACACATAATACAGATTGTTGGCATTAATATATTACTGCTTATTAGGGTACTGATGAATACAAACACTTTCTGATCTAATTCATATTAATGTATTTAAAACACACACGGGGTATATGTGAGTCTTCTGAAGTAAGAAAGTAAACAAAGGTAGGGGGAGTGGAATCAACATAATGCTTAGGTTATCATTTTGAAGATGTATTTCATTCAGAAACGTGTTCCATACAATTGTCTTGTGATACCACAGCATCATCTGATCTTCATGGCCAGATAGACTGTACTTTTCTAACAAGGCTAAATGTCCATTGCTTCTTTAGCTTAGACAAGAACTGACAATTCAGTAATACTGACCGGCACGCTCAGTAAATTCTACCACAAGTACAAAAATAAGACGGAAACAAGGTTAGGGAGAGATAAAGCAAAGCTCAAAAGATGGCATCATTTTTGACTGTGATTCCTCTTCCTTCCTCTCTCACAGCCAGCCTGTGTGGGCCTCTCAGGACAGGGTTAACTCACACCATAAAGGCACTTTGTGAACCCCCCCACCTGTCAGTTCCACTGTACAACACCATGGCCCCGGGACAGACAAGCTAGAGTGGAGAGGTAAAGAGAAAAAAAGGCAGAGAGAACTGGCTAAAAGCACAGTAGGCAATAGGTGTCATATTAAGGGTGTGTAATACACTATGTCACCTCAATGGCGTATGGCCCATTAAGGCTATAACCTCATACACCATGGCGTTTATTTTGTCACTAGGGATTATTTGGAACAAAACGGGCTTGCCGGGGCATGTGTAGTTGTTTGTGTATGCTTGTATTCTGTTTGTAAGTGTTGAAAAATGTACTCTGTGTGTGTGTGTGTGTGTTCCTTGATGTATATTATCTTCAGATTATTGCTCTCTCTTTAAATCCATGGCCAGCTTATTTTTACATATGCCTCTAGTGTGTGTTTGTGTATGTGCGCATGTTGTGCATACTTTGCATAAGGGGAGGGGAGGGAGGGAGGGTTGAAAATGAGAATGTAAATACAGGCGTGAGCTCACCCAACACCCCCCACCTGCCCCCCACCATCACCTCCTCGTAGTCGTCCTCCTCCTTTTCCTCCTGTGTGAGGGTGAACCAGCTAGGGGGTGACCTTGCCCGCTGTAATTAAAGTGAAACACCTTGACTTGTCACCATTGCCTGAGACAGCTTAAATCTCCCTAATGTAAATGGAGGCTGCCTCTGACGTGCTGCTAGGCATGGCCGCGGAGAAGATACAAGCGCTGGTGATCCATCTCTGTACCAGTGCACACACACACACACACACACACACACACACACACACACACACGTACGTACACATTCCCTCTCGGTCTCCCTCTTTTGCTTTTTTCTCACACTCTCTTTTTCTGAGACACACACACACACACACAAATGTACACAATCTTTCTTTCTCTCCTTCTCTCTGTCTTTCATTAACACCCTCCTTCCGCTCTCCTCACACCCACCCTTGGCATTCTGCAGCCCCCACCTCATCTTGCTGTCCACTGCCTTTATTTATTTTACACCCCAGACAGCACGGTGCTTACCTTTACAGGATCAGCAGCAGCAATGCCTCATGGGATAGCTCAGGTGATGTGGTGAAAGGAGGCACAAACATGCAGTGATGAAGAGGGTAGTCAAATTATCAGTCATATCAACAAGACAACAATGTAATATAAATAATTTTCCTGTTGTCAGCATTATGATTTATAAGAAGGAAATGTATTGTGCATTTAGAAGTGTGTTGGATGCAGCTTACTGGTGTTTACAAGTGCTTCATGACATTTTTTGGAGACTTCCCACACTGCTTGTCTGTCTTTGTATTCTGGGGCACAAGATCAGGTTGATTGATGGATCCTATTTTCTCACTGAGGGCACACACATGGCTCATATCTACTGCCAGTGTCCTCGGGAATTAGGGGTGGATAGGGGTACAGAGATGGCAATTAGCACTGAAATTCTGTTGACTTTGCCCTTCAATTAAAGCTCTGTAATACAAAAGTCTCGTTGACCCCTCTGTCCTGCCCTTCATTAGAAGTCATGGCAACACGTTGCTGAAAGACAGCCTACTAAATTCCAGGCTCACTATATTCCAGGCTCATTTGCAGTTTGGGGAACCGGGGACTGCCTCAAACGACAACAGAAGCGGGACCAGGGGCTCCTGCCAAAAAAATGCCCTGTCTGAATGCCACAATGGCATGTGAAAGAATGCTATGTGCCCCTTGTGCCAACTTTACCAGTTGCCGGTGCCCTGTGCCAGGACCCCCCCCCCCCCTCTCCCGAGCCCTGCTCAGGCAGTGGGCGCTGTGACAGGAGCCAGACGCCTATCATGTGTCTGCACCAGGCAGCGTGCCCTATGCCCTGATCCCTGGGGCAGTGTGGGTACTGTCCCGTACTCTTTCCAGAAAGATGCCAAGGATTGTGGGTGGTGCCAGGCAGCGGATATGTCCTGCAGTACACACACACAGACACACACACTCTGGTGGACTTTGAGGAGGCCCGGTGGTTGTGTGGTAGTGCCCACTCAACAGGGGATAATTCTGGCAGAGATGTTTTTTTCTGTTTTTCTTGCCCTCCAGTAATGCCTCTGCTGTGGGCATCCTCTCTCCTTTGGTAAATATTTAATCAGCACTTGTAGTGAGGCACTGATTGAGCTGGAGTCTGTAGTGTCTTGTTGCCTTACCTCATCTATATTGTTTTTATATCATACAGATATAAAACTCTGAATACATATTTCATCTATGACTGACAGATAAGATAATATTAGTTCATCCACAAAGCAAATCTATATCTTCTTGTCCTACAAAGACTTGAAGGCACATAATGAAAGACAAATACCGTTTACCTGCCTTCATCCTGCAGCATCATAGACAAGTACAACTCTGCAAGGCAACAGAGAGAGAGACAACAAACAAGCACGCTGCTATTGTGATGGACAGCCTCCACTGTGAGGTTCAGTGTGTCAATGTGTTCAGTGTGTAATGTAGCAACTGCTTCAACCACGGGGGTTTGTAGTGGGAAAAAAATGAGTGAGCAAGAAAGAAAGAATGAGCAATGAGCTCAGGTGGGTCCAACATCTGCATTCACTTCCTGTCTTTTTCTGAAGGGAGGGAGGAGAAGGAGGAGGAGGTGGAAGGGTTGGGGTGAGGGGGCTGTCTTGAAGAAAACAAGTGCGAGATGAAGGCCTTTCTGGAGGCTACAAAGGAGCTGTACACTGGAAAAGGGCTCGGGAGCCCTCAATGGGGCTGAAGAACACACAGACAAAACTTGGGAAGGAAGAAGGCATGTCTTACAATGGCACCGGGCCCCATGCTTAGTTCAAAGAGCCAGTCAGAAATACATAAAAAGGAAGAGAGCGAGCGACAGAATGGAAATGATTGACCTGCTGGGAAGTATAGTAGTCGTAGCAGTAGGGGGCGAGACTGGTATATGTGCTGGGCAAAAGGCCACCGAGTTTTCTCAGCTATTCATTTGAAAACAAACTGTGCGGCGCAGGCTGGCGTAGTCAAGCTGCATCTGGGTGTGGAGTGGATTTTGTTTTGGTCCTTAAAAAAGAAAAAAAAAAAAAAGGCCCACCGGTGCTCCATGTGTGGCCCTATGCTAAAAGTCAGGCAGAAGAAGGGGAAAGGAGAAATAGTGTGGGAGCAGAAAAGGGAAACAAGCAAAATCAAATGAATGGAGTTGGTGGGAAAGGAAGTGAGAATGAACAGGGGACACACTATTGATGATGTCATACCATTACTGTGGTGATTGAAATGACGCTAACTGTAATAGCAGATTATTTCTGCAGCAAGCGCAGGGTCTTTATCTTGTTTCCTCCCACCAGTCATTTGCTTTTATCCACGCTATGCAGCTACAATTTCTTTGGTTTTATTATTTTATAACTGATCTCATTTTGATTCAGTATCTCTCACATAAATCTTTATCAGAACAAGTAGCAGTCAAAGAATTGTACCGTTATGGCAGTTAGCCTAGGCGTTTTTTTATTATTTTTTGTGGACACAGCACACAAAGAGAGAGACCGAGTGACAGTGAGCTGTTTGTATGTCCTTGGGATGCCACTGTCATTGTCGAGGCTTATCAGAATCTAGGGGCAAAGAATAAGCAGAGGGAGGGAGAAAAGGAGGGGCGGGGGAGAAAAAAGGGGGACCAAAATCCACATGGCTTTAATAAAACTTTATCAGGAGTTACGTTAGCTCTGTCTCCGTCCTCCACGCTACCGCAGCCCCCTCCCCTGCTATGCCGTGACACCATGGCTCTAATATTCAAAGAGCTCTGGGTGCGCGGCTGCGGGAATCACGTTTAACTTCACCAATTTCTTATTGCCTGTCAGTCTCTCTAATTTGATCCGTCGTTGGACAGTTACCGTTTTGGACAGCGGAGTCGCGGCACATATTGGCAGGGAGACTGGCAGCTAATAAAAGCCAGCCTGGTATTTACTCCCCTTCTCCTTTTATTTATAATATATCTCAATATTGTTATTATGAATATATATGCATTTAAGCCTCACCTATCTCTCTGGGTCGCTTCTCGGTTAATAATATGTTATTGATTTCCATACCGGACCTATATATCTGTTTTAATTTCAAGGCCTTATCGCTCCCTCTGTGATTCACAAGAACCCTTCCTTTATTTCTTTTTTTTTTTTTCTACATGCAATATTAAGTCTGTGTAGGAGTAAAGGTAACATGCTTTTTACAGTCTGACTGGTTACTTTGTATGAGGGAGGGATACTCATTCCAGGCCCCACATCTTCCCCAAGCCTAGCCTTGATCTTTTCTTTGACAGATTGGATCAAGGGGCGGTTTGGGTCACATTGTGTGCCTAAATGTTGATGCTGACAAATTATAGAATTGAATAAAAAATCAAACAGAAAAGAGTAGTTTTAACAAATATATTTTCACATACATGGCCTGGTCCTTTATGCAGTAAAAATCCTGAACTTGGCGTAATTTGAAGTCATTAATAGTTCATCCAGATTCTGGACTTGATTTCCTTACTAGTTCATCTATACAGAAGTCAACAGGGACACGCTGCCTCACCAGTGAAACCTTTGGCCAACCCTATTGGATAGTTAGACCTCTGAGGGCACTGCCTCGCCCTCTATCCCCTTGGCCCACCTCCTACCACCGGAATGATAAAGGGATGGAGATGAAGGAGAGGAGGAAAGGAGCAGCAGCAGGAGGAGGAGGAAGACGAGGAGGGCTCGGCGAGAAGGAGGAATAAGCACTGCATGTATATATGCGAAATATATGCGCCATCAGCAGGAAAGGGCCTGAGTCAGCTGTTTGCTGGGCCTTGCCGCATGCTAAAACACATAGAGGCAAAGCCCATTAAAAATGAATGCCACACGATAATCACATTCACACTTAAAATTTAATGTTGGTATGCTGTGGCTGACAAAGAGACGGCGGCATAGGGCGCCGTAATTATGACCGTGTCTCTTGTACTGCCTACTTTGAGGTGACGCCTTCCTTGGCCTCTGAAAGTGCTTTCTGATTCAAGGGGAACCAGGGGCAGGTCATGTAGTCTAATTGTTGCATTTAGCTTAAAGGACTACATAGACCATACTAACATCTTAATACGGGGGAGAAACTCTGTCATAACTCTTTATCGCAAGTCTAATGGAAGATAAATCCCACGTAAAATCTTTTCCCACATGTTTTTCACGTGTCCATCCAGATCTGCCCATCCTGGAAGATGGTGTCTCTTTCCTGATGTTTGATTGAGTTTTTCTAAATTCTAAATTCTTTATTCTAATTAATTGTATGTTGTGATTTGTTACAAATGTGAAACTTAGTTGACTTATTGACTATTTTGTGACTGCCTGGCCACCTTCTGAGAGTATATAACAAATATCTGATGGTGTTATATATAATGTAATTGAATGCATGTGGAACTCGAGTTGTATTTTTATTTAATATTGCTTCACTTTTACGAAAGTGCACCTTAGAGCTTGGACCCTGCAGCACACTTCTCTGCTGTATTCTGCCCCAGTGACAAACTTAACTCGTGACCATGTCGTCTTTACTTTTTGCTCTTCACTGTTCACCATAACGTAATCCTTAAACAAATATAACTTCTCTTCCTTCGACAGTAGAGAAAAGGACAGAAGAAAATGCAACAACTCCATCACCCACAATCCAACCTAAAAGCTTGCATGCAGCATTGAAGCCCCCCCTTGGTGAGAGTACATGGGGCCTTGGGGGCCCTCATTTGGGGAGGCAGCGGAGACAATCAGTGGGTGGGTGGTGGCGGGAAGGATTTAGGGGAGTGTGGGGGGACTCCACTCCAATTCTAGCTCAAGTGGGCTGAAGATGGCTTAGAAGTGCACTCCTCTTGAAAGAAGGCAAATTAATGTTCTTCCAGCCCAAACATAATATTGTCAGAGAGGTGCACAATAGGAGCCTCTCACCAGTGTTTCCTTGTGCTTCTGTGCGAGTGTGTGCATTTACAGTATGCGGGTGTGTATGTGTTTGTAAATGTGTGGCCATGACGGCCCCACTTAACCTACCATCCTCGGTCCATAAGAGAGTAGGAACCTCCTCCTGGTCCTCCTTCAAGGTCAGGCTGGAGTTTCTGAAAGACACTCTGCCAGTCAATTTTACCTTCTTATTCAGGCAAAGGATATCTCTTTTAACCTTGTCCCCTGCTTCTCCATCCTGCCGTCAATTACAAAAACCCTGGGCATCTTCTTTTGACAATGACAGGGGTCCTTGGAAAGAGAGAAAAAGACAGACAAAAAGCAACACACTTTTGAATGAATAAAGAGGGACACCAATGCAATCCAGGCTAGCCAGAGGTTGACTGGTAGAGTGCAGCTAGTGCAATTCATATCCCCAAAAGTACTTCTTGCATGAGTCTTTTCTCATTGTGAAATGTTTAAATTTAAACTTCATAACATAAAGGGCGGCTCCTTGGAAAGAAATACTTTCTTTTATTTAATTTGATTTAGTTTTACACCGGATCGTTCTTCTAATACCAATTTATTGAAATCATACATATGTAAAGACGAAAATTATGCAAAAGTCCTCTATTTTGAGACAACTAGACCAATAAAATGAATAGACAAGTGTCAAACACAGAGGAAGGCAGCGCTACCTATAAGAGTGAAGTTTTTTTCCTTATCTAGGTCGCAATATGTGGAACAATTTCAACAGATGGGCTGCATGGCAGTCCCCAGGCGAACAGAAGTTAGTTTCTCTCTTTCTTTCTCTTACTGTCGCCCCTGTACCCCTCCTCTGCCTTAAAGGATTCCATCATCGGTGGTTTGTTGCAGGCAAATTTGAGTGCACGTCACACACATATACATGCATGCATACTCACACACACACACACACACACACACACACACACACACACACACACACTGTATGGACTTTGTAGGAACAAAGACAAACAAACTGTGGCCAAGTAGGTCAATATAGGGCATATATAATATAATATATATATTGTTTTTATTTGGTGGTGAAATATTAAATCAGCAATGATCAAATAACATACATAAGAGTTTGCTGTGCATACATGTTAAGTAAACAAATTATATTTTATAAAAGAAAAAGTCAATAAATGAGTTTTGATTTGAAAAGAGAAAGTTCTGGAAACTTGGGACATGACAAGCTATATAATAAAATTTTTTAGTTGAAAGAGAGAAAAAAAATATTTCAGGAATGACTCACTCCTTTCTCTCCATGCAAAGTGAAAGAAATGAGAGAAAAAAGAAAGATGAAACAAACAAGGAAGAAGGAAAAATAAAAGTGGGAAGCAACAGTGGGAAATTGAAAAGCAGGTAGAAAATTGGTATGATATTTATCCTGTTGGAGTTGCTTTAAAACCCTCCACACACACACGCATACAGTCTCTACTCTCACACACAGAGCCCATGGACAGACCACCAGTATTTGGTAACAAAAAAATAGGCACCCTGGGGAGATATGGGATGCTGTTTGGAGGCCATGTGGTCCACCAGTAGCACAGACAACAGAGAGGTAGCTTTGGAAAGGGCGCACACACACACACACACACACAAGAAAAAAGTGGTGGTGGAACGTCAAAGTGTGTGTGTGTGTGTGTGTGTGTTTATGTCTATGTGCGTGAGAGACATCCACATAGAAAGAGACAGTCGGAGGTGGAGTGTGTGAGTGTAGAGGGGGTCCCATATAATGGAGAGGCTCCACCTTTTTACACTTCTTTGCCCCCAGCATTCTTGAGCGGGCCCCTTTAGAGGGCCCTCATTCCCGACAGCCAGCTAACTGCTCTTGGGGAGCCCTCCGCGGGGACCACAAAAACAGCTGAAGCCTCAAAGGGCTTCCTGAAAGGGAGAGGGAGGAGTGTGGGAAGGTGAGGGCATGACGAATAGGCAAGATAGAGCAAGAATAATAGCAATAAAACTAAATAGAGAAACCAAGCAAATAGACAGAGACAACTTAAAAGAGTGTATCACTAGTGTACCACTTCCAAACAAGCCTTTTTAATGAGGTCTGCTATTAATACAGAAAAGGAACAGAGAGAAAAGAAAAAGAGGGGAAAGCAAAAAGCAGGAGAGGCTGGCGGCGGATAAGGAAAAGTCTGAACAAATGGCTGAATGTGTGTGAGTGCTGTGTGTGTACTGAATCACTTTATCTTTGTTTTTCTATGACTGTACAATGACCTCTGTTTGGGGCTGGGATGAAGACAGTAGCGGGCTGAGGATGGGGATGAAGAGAGGAGGGAGGAGGAGGGGGGAAGGTGGTGGTGGTGGTGGAAGGGGCTGTTTGGATAGTGGGAGGCTAACAGGCTAGACACCAGGCCTTTGTGTGCAAATTTCCCAGCAGCGCCTTACCAGTTAATTAAGGAGGTCAGTGAAAGAGGGAGAGAGAGAGAGGCGTAGAGAGACATGGAGAGAGAGAGAGATGTAGGGGGTGCGGGTCGGCCCTAACGAGCTGTCCGCAGCACATGAATGAGGGGTTTGTCCTAAACTAAGCAGCGAGAGGCCAAACAATGTCAGCAGCAATTAGCAACTAGTGGTGGGCAGCCAAGGGCCTGTTGACTGAGCAAGCAAAAGATGTGAGAAAAAAAAACTATTAACATGGACATGCAGACACACACATATACAGTTACAAACATCCATGAATAAATAGGACACAGCCAAGCAGTAGGAGGCGGGCGGCAGCGGAGAGTAACCGAACAGGCAGAGGCGGGTGTTGCCTTCACCTCCCCACACAGCAAGGCCTTGACCCTGCTGGCTGAGTGCTTTGAATCTACAATCCTGGTAGAAGGTAACAAAGGCCATAGGTGTAGCAGTGTGATCTGTATGCTCAAGTTACAGTTGATATGGTAGGTAGAAGTTCTTATGGTGTGAAGAGATCTTATCGAATCCTCTACTGTGTAAGATTCGATGAGATTGAATTATCATTATTGTTTTCGTTCGTAAATTGCCTTTTGTGAAGGCATTGAAATCTTTTTTTTCCGGACAAGTCACTCCTCGCAGCTCTCCAGCAAGTCTGTTTTTGGCTCCTACCATTCTCCTCTCCTGTCTGTTACCATTCTTGGCACAATACGAAGACTTCAGTCTTTGTTTCATTCTAATCTTGGGGGTGAAGTGGCCCTCTTGTACCTCGGGCTCTAATCGCTGGCAGAGACAGTGTTCTCTAGTGGTGCTGGACTGCGATGAAAACCCGGCATCACCACAAAGAGAAAGAAAACTGCTGCGTTCAGGCTTTGTGTGCAAATATAAAAGCATACAAAAGAGGGAGCCTGAGATAGTGTCAGTGTTGGAACGTCTCCTCTCTCCACCTCTAGATATGGATTATATTTTCCTCAATATGGGGGTTATTTGTTGGCCACTTGTTGGGGAGGAAGTGACCTGGTGGCTGTGAGAAAGTGGAGCCTACAGACTGTGGGCTCTGAAGAAAGTAGGTTGGGGTGTCGTGGAAAGGCGAGAGGGTTCACCGGCTGTTGGAGAAAATGGTCACAGGAGGGCATGAGAAATGTGAGGATTGTACTTTGTAATTGGCAAACGGGTTTCTGAACATGCTCTTAGGCTTTTAATATGCGTATATTCTTATAAAATGGATCTGAGTAGGTATTCTAACTTTTTACCATGTATTATGAAACAGAGTAGATATATTATGAATGCCCCCATGCATTTACACAGCTCATTTACACTAATTGCCCCATTCCCTCAAATATCTCGGTGTTTAGATAGATATGGCTCAAAATGTGCCGATAAACCAATCTCCGATCCATCCAATCAACAGACAAATAAATCCATTTATATTCTCACTTGTGAAATCCAGTCTCCTGTGATTCATTGGGATAAGCCCCTCCTGTCCTTCAGAGCAATCCATAATGCTGCTCAGCCAGTAATCAGGGCATATAGGGGCTGGGTGATCAAGCTAGGCAGGGAGACATCAACCTGCTGGAGGAGAGTTGGGGAGAGGGGGCCTTGGCAGGATGAGCGTGGTGGAGCTGGAGGAGGAGTAATCAGAATCCCATCCAGCCCCGGTCTCCAGACATTGCCATGCAGATATAAAGTCTATAGAGGAGGATCCTTGGACCGCTCCTTCTCCCCACTGCCACTCCAACACAGCACAGACCTCCGCTCACCTCCTACCTTCTTAGCTTCCTCTCTCTGCAGCGCTTATTGGAGGCAGGTAGCCCCCAGATGCGGGGGCCCAGGTTACCGTAACCTTGGTGGTTAGATCGGCTGCTCGCCTTCATGCGGCCGGCTATTCATCATGGAGTGGGGGGAGGCTGGTGGGGGGGTGAGTGTGGGGGATGGCGGCAGAGGGGCAGAATATGCAGCATGGGGAAATGAGCGTCCAAGACAGCTTCCCAAAAGGGTAACAAATCACCCGCCTTTCCCTAATCCACCATGGGGGGACTTGATGGACCAGTGGTCATGGGTTTGACAAATCAAATATATGGGCTCATTGGGGATTAAAAAGAAAAAGCTGATAATACTCTCTCAGATGCTGTGAGGTTCAATACTGTAGTTCCGTGAAGTGCAGAAAACTCTAATAACTCAAATAATTACAAGTAATGCCCATACTGGACATAAATATTAGATGATAGACCTAAAGACTGCTCCGATAAATGCAAATAGCCACGCAAGGCTGTACTGCTTGAGTCTAATCAGCAATATGCCACTGATCGATCGCTGTGGTTGCATTATCAATCATCCATCATCGCATTGATATCTCTGCAATACCTATAATCTCACCTGATCAGAATCATTGATCAACACTGTAGCGGGATTGATCCCCCATGCCAGCTGGATTGGATGACAGGGACACAGAAACGCTGCAGACAGGTAAAACGTTTGCAAGTGAGCAGCGTAGACCATCACATGCCTCGTGCAAAAAATACAAGGAGCAAATTTAAATACATGGCTGCAAAAATAGCAACCAAGCTGTGTGGAATATATCTTTTCTAAATTTGAAGCAAAGGGAATCCCATTCCTGCTACAAAGAAATATTTCATGTGGCATATTACAACGTAATTACCCCTGATCTTGTATTTGCGATGACGGGTTTCCTCCCCATTGGAGAATACTGAGCTAGTGGCCTGTATTCAGCAGGGAAAACAGGCAGCCACGGCACAGTCGCACTCAGAATCTCCTCTGCATAGGACCTTAATCATCCTGGCCCGATGTGCATGTGCATATAGGGAGATTTGTGCGTGAGCTGGTTGTGCGTGCGTGTGTGTGTGTGTGTGTGTGTGTGTGTGTGTGTGCATGTATGTCTTACACTGGGTGTTTTCCAATAAGTGTGTATATTTGTGTGCACCTGTGCAAGTGTGTTATCGCTGCTGTGTGTCTATGTGTGTGTGACTGAGAGAGAGAGAGAGAGAGAGAGAGAGAGAGAAAACTCGTCCCTCCAATTCCCCCGTGAAGCCCTCTACACCATTTTCCAGCCATGGGCAATCACTCACTCAGCATACACATCTACATAGAGGCTGATGAGATCCTCCGTGGGCTTTACCATGTGACTGGAGCTCGTCATGTACTGTATATGCCTCCGCCTTTGCGCTCCTATTCCAATACTATAGTCACTGGGGGGAGGAGGAGGGGGTGGGGGTGGGGGAGGGGGGGGTTTGGATGATCTACATACACTTATGATGCATAGGTAATCTCCGAGGGGCAAATCAATGATACTCCCTGCTATGTTTCTCTTTGAATTCGAGAAGAATCCGTCATTTTTGCATGCCCATTATTGGTAGAGGTGATATGTCTTCCAGTTTAGATGTCCTTGTGCTGCCTGAATAAGGGTGCTTTAATATATCGCGCTAACCAATGACTGATATGGATGGATGTAGGTTTGTAGACTGTGGTAGATAGATTAGAGCTTAAAAGAATGTCCACCCTCAAGCTGTGATGTTAACATGGGGCACTGTATGCTGAGAGTTCATTAGTGTAATTGCCAGAATATTACCCATTGGCATGGTCATAATGTATAGAATATTAATACTATAAAACTCCATTCATCTTGCATTCATCGGGGCCACAGTATGACCAACATCATTGCATAATAATATGAAAAATTAACTTTTTCAGGAGAGGCAATAAAATGATGGTCTCTGCTGTCACTAGTCTACTGCTTCTGTACACTGAGGGCCATTTATATCCACATCTGTTTTGCTGCGCATGTACATGTGCTGTAGCTGCCTGTGTGTCCAGGGAAAAAGACTGTTTTGACGGACTAAGAGAGGGAATTTCCTCAGAGTTGCACAACTGGGCACCGTACCCACCTCCCCTTTCTAACAAGCAGCCCTCTCCCTCTCTTTTTGCTGATGTCAGCACGTAGCCCACCATGGTTCTGAGACCACAATTGCTATTCAAAGAGCAGACAGATGTGTAGGTGGAGGGTCAGTATGGGCTTTTGAAATGATCCCGTTGGTTTTTTAGAATAAACGATAGAATACTTTGAGACATTGATGGGTTTCGTGTTAGGCGTTGCGGCGACAATATCCCATTCAGAAATTAGTATCACTCAGTGGGCTGTATTTTGACCAAGCAACATTTTTGTCATTTGAAGGCCAGAAATTGAGTAGCACTTTAGAGGTCAGGCTTTTATATGTGTTCACAGCCTCAGTTTGCTCCAACAATACATTCAGAGATATTGCAAGTGGCCAGTAGAAATTACTCATTTATCTATTGCTAGGTTGAAGTGCAAGTGTATACACCTGTATTTATTTAAAGACCAAAGCACACTTTAAACGGACACATAGTTCTTGAGGCATTTATAGTGTTGCTTTAACGTTTAATTAGACATTAGCAAGGTGAGGCTGCAATAGCATATTCTCTAAACACCCATTTTTTCATTTATTGATCTGACCTTCTGCTGCCCAGCCGCTGAAAATACCTCTGCATTTTCTCCCACACACTCCTACATTTAGCTTGCCAGGCTGTTGTACATGCGCTGTATTATCTAAAGCTTCTGAAAGTACAAAGAAAATTGTCATTCAATACCAAGATTACTGTTTACAGTATATTTTTCGTTTGGTTTCAACAGTGGAAGTGTGTTAAAGGTACTGGTTTAGCAGAAGATCTGGCCCTGTGTGTGTGATACATTATGTTATATTACATTATTAATACTGATGCATTTATGTGTGAGCATCAATTTACTGTTGTAGCTGCTTGAGGTGGAGCTAGTTTTAACTGCTTTATATACAGTTTGGTAGTTTAGTCCAGTGGTTCCCAAATTAAGGGTCGGGCCCCTCCGAAGGGTCACAAGATAAATCTGAGGTGTCGTGAGTTTATTAATGGGAGAGGAATGAAAGTGTTTTGCTATAAATTCTGATTCATTTTTCAAACATTTGTCTAATCTTTTCTTTTTTTCGGTGAGATGTTGGATAATTTTAACTCTTTGAGCCACAAACTTATTTCAGTGAAACCATATGACACGCTTAGAGGGGAAATGTCTCTATGGTGGAGCTGCATAAAAATAATCATCAAGGGGCCTCAGCCAGACACTGTGGCCAAAAGGTTCAGAACTTACAATATAGTGCTTTTGAATTGTGTTGTTAATCTTAAACAATGTGTTGTGCTTTATAAGCTTACTGTATGTCTTTTTTTTGGTAAAATCTAAATCTGAAAAGTAACTAGCAAATGAAGCTGTCAAATAACAGCAGTGGAGTAAAAAAGTACAATATTTCCCTCTGAATTGTAGCGAAGTAGAAGTATCAAGCGGTAAATATAATTTTAACTGGCACATTTTTATTGCATGTAATCTGTAGCGAATATCTTTTACGAGGCTGCTCACCCACCCTAGCCAACACTATATCGGTCTTTTGAACTAATGTTTGTTAGACGACCAGAATGGCTCTGACCACAGAGAGTTTTTCCTCATGGCTGCTGGCCTCTTGTCTCTGGCTAGCTGTTAATCAATGCTGAGGAGCAGGTAGACCATAATGGAGGATTTATCCCAGTTCTTCACACCACTTAGTGCCCAATGGACACCTCCATACCACCTCCTCCTTTTTGTACCTTCTTACATTTTTTTCTTCACTCACGTCTTCCCCAACCCCCCACCCCCACCTCCTTCTGTACCAAAGGCCGTGATGGAAACACCACTCCTGAGAGACTTGTGGAGGCGGAGGAGAATGGGTTGGAATGACGGACAAAATAGGTTGAGAGGGTCGTTAGATAGTGAGCAAGGGGAAGGGGTCAGAACAATGTTGCTGACATGGTCAGAACTGTTAGCGCACACGAGAGAGGTAATTTTAGTGTGTGTGTGTCTGACCTCACATAGATCATAATAGCAATTTTCAGCTGGGTCTTTGAAATTGAATAAGTTCACATGCACGTTAAATACATAAAGCCCTTATTTATATTTCATAAAATATCAGTTGTCGTAGCGTCTTACGCCGGAGTCTCACTATAAAATGCATCGGCGGACTTACTTTAGCAGCACCATTATCCATGATAAATCACTGGGTTAATAGTCCATAAGGGTTCATACTGGTTAGTGAAGTCCTGGACTGTGTAATGTGTTAGTGACATAGGTAAAAGCCCTGAGAAATGCAGACGTGCTTGTATTTACATAGTACGTGAAGATTTACACGCTTCCCAACATGCATAGAGTTGGTAATTTACTGGCTGCAGTGCTGGGCGATACATTTGAGAGAAGAGCAAGTTGGATCATTAGCAGAGAAGACTTCCTTCTTAGGTTGTGTGTTTTGTTTACATCCTTACCTTACCGCTCGTCCAGTTCGCACTTCTCATGTACGGGCACGCTGTTGCTTGTATACATCCCTTGACTTCTCATGCAAATTTATGTTTAAACATACTTGTTTGTGTGTACAATGGGGAACACAAACACATACACACACACACACACACACACACACACGTGGGGGTGGAGGGAGACCTAGAAGGGGGAGTGTGTGTGTGGGGGGGGGGGGTATTGTGATGGTGGTGGTGGTGGTGCAAGGCGGTGACAGAAATTGAGGGGGACGGGGTGGCAGCTGCAGGCTGCTCGGTGCACTGTCAGAGCGGAATGATTAATGAATGGCGGCCCCAGCTGAGCCTAACCTTTGGAGAACCGCACAGGACATCTGCAGAACTGTCAGCGCTCTGACAAGGACAGAGCTGAACAACCAATTATTTCGCCATCACTAAGGTGGGCTGTCAGCTTAATCCTAGCCATTCACTTAGGCAAGGACAGGCAAATTTCTCCTTTACATACACACACACACACAGACACACACACACACACACACACACACACACACAGAGCAGACCACGGTCCTGCATGGACACACACACATAAACAAGTGAACAAACAGGCATGCACGGACACGAACACATGCCCGCGTGGACATGTACACAGAGTGGACTGGTACACTCACACAAACACACACACGCACACACACACGCACCCACATATTCACACACCGACATGAGGTCCTGGACAAAATAGAGTTAACCCCTCCACTGCCGGCGGTGGCAACCCCATGCAGGTGACATATAGTAAGGTAAGCAGGGTGAGCAGGCGAGGTTTAATGATGACAAAACAGGGCTGGTGGATGCTGGCTGGGGCTATGAGCTGGACATGGGTGGGGCTGCATACTCGGTAAGACACTATGTCTGGTACATGTCGAGAGGGAGGAGGGGTGAATGGAGGGAGAGAAGGTGGGAGCTAGAGAGCGAGGGGTGGATGCCCATATGTCTGCAGGACGTATTTGCATAGGGTTCTTTGAAGAGAATGCAGGTATTTGTTTAATTTACAAAATATTCAAAAGGTCTCAAACAGAGAGCAGTTTGAGATTTGACCAGGGATGTAATTCCATTTAGAAGTAAAAATGTTTCATCTTTTGTCTATAAATCTAGATGACTAGAGCACATATTAGTCCCACATACGTCTCAAACGTCTACACATTCTGGAGTTTGTACATTTTTTTACTCACAAATGTTGAAATAAAGTATTGATTGACCTTATGAATTATACAAAATAGATCCTGTTACAGTGAGGACGATAAAAAAGGAGAGTATTTGAATAAAACATGATGATCATGATACCAAACCATGTCATGTCAAAGAAAAGTTGATGCAGTCTTAAGTAGCAGTCTCGTGCACAGGATAAAACCATTAAATGCAAGAAATCTTGTGTTATTCTGAGAACAGTACAGTTGTAAGGTCAGAAATGTAAGACTGATTTTATTAAGATATGAAGTAGCAAACATTTTTGGAGAGATTTTAAGTGCTTTGCGTGTTATGCTATGA
>JAVQJL010047935.1:0-13056 GCA_036024295.1 Nannoperca obscura
TGCTACGGGCAGTGGTTGCCGACCGCCTCCGGTTAGGGGCGGCGTCTCCAGTGCCCGAAGCGGACACACAAGCAGGTTTTTACTCCCGTGTTTCCTTGTTTCCAAGAGGTCGGGGGGGGAGTAAAACCAATTTGGACCTGCGCAGGCTGAATGATGTCTTCAACACGCAGAACTTTTCGCAGGTTGAGCATCAGACGGCTGCTCAAGTGCGTTCGGCCGTGCGATTGGATATCCTCAATCGATCTGGCCGACAAGGTATTTCACATCCCCGTTATGCAGCGCCACAGTAAGGTTTTGCTCTTCCCCTAGGCGGACAGTGTTTTGGTACAATCGGCTACTCCCTCTCGCCGCATACGTTCTCCAAGTGTGTGAAGATGGCGATGGCGCCGCTCAGGCGGAGAGGTGTGAGGATTTTGACCTGCTTCGATGGCTGGATAATCCTTGCGGTCTCTAGACAGGAGGCGGCGGTGCACACTGCTCTGGCCTTCAGCATGTGTCACGCCTAGGCTTTGCCGTCAATCCCGCCAGGAGTGTTATGATGCCGAGTCGGCAGGCTGCGTATTTAGGGCTGCTCCTCGATTCCTGCACTATGACAGCCCGGTTGTCAGAGGCTCAGGTGGAGGCGATTTTGCGGCTGGCCTCGCGGGTGCGCTGTGCGCCGCTGGCCCCCACAGGCAGCATCAGGTCTCTGTTGGGGATGAGGTCAGCAGCCTACCCAGTGGTGCGCCTTGGGCTGCTGCGCATGGAGGACCTACAGCGCTGGTTCGGCCGACTCTGGCTGCATCCTTGGCACGACTGCTACCGAGTTCCTTCATGTTCTGGCACTGGCTCGCCGGATGGGATGTTCTGGGGCTCCTCATCGCGTTTGCGGGAGCTCGGCTGTGTGGCCCACCATGTTCAGGTCTTTGCCAATGCCTCCCTGACAGGTTGGGGCAGGGATTTGAACCCAGCCCGCATAGGGGGACGAGCATGTGGACGAGCTCCCTGCATCACTTCAACCTTCTGGAGCTGATGGCGGTACAATGGGTGCTGCATCACTTCGCTACACAACTCAGGGGGCAACACGTGGTGGTACGTTCTGACAACACCACCATCGTGGCGTCCCTGTACGAACTGGGGGGGTGCGCTCGCCAGCTCTTTTCAGGCTGGCAGCGTCCATCCTGACCTGGGCGGATCGCTCCATGCGTTCCTTGACGGCCCGTCATGTTCCAGGGGACATCTTGGTCATGTTCCGGTACGGCACTTGGTTCCCCAGTGGGAACTTCAGAGTTTGGCTGTGTTGTCTATCAAGACTGCTTTCCTGTTGGCCTTAACGTCAGCCAAGAGGGCCGGGGACTTGATTGCTTTGTCGGTACACCCGTCTTGTTTTTCCGTGGGTGAGGGCAGGATGGTGCTGGAGCTACGTCCCAACCCGTCCTTCTGTTCAAAGGTCGGAGCCTCGAGGGGATAAACCAATAGCGAAGCCCGTTAGAGGGCCTCGCATGTACTCGTAGAACTGGGGTTACATTAGGTAACCTATATTTTCCACGGCTGTATCCCTGTTTGAGAGAGATTTTAGAATTCTACCCAAAGTTAGAACAGAATGGGGAAATCAACCTTAATTGGAGCTGATATTTAAATACAAGAGCTGAAGTTGTGGCTTCAGGGAGAGAGTTAAGACATACGATCATTGAATATCCTGGTGAGTAGCGATTGAAGCTCATGACTGTGGTTTATCATATTAGCTACATGGTGAATGCTACACACTAAGAAATTAAGTACAAACTCTATATATCTGGAAAAAAAGAAAAAAAAACAGTCGGGATAAATTGATAACGATGGTGTATGATTGGAGCATATAGAGATGCCACTGTGATTTTTGGAGCCATTTCTATTGCTAATTAGGCCATGTGGCAGACGACTATGCAGCCACAGATTAGCTAGGCACCGCATGTGGTGTTGAAGCTAACATAACCTTTCATGTGGTTCAATTCATGTTAGACTGTATGTAATAGCTGTGTGAAAGATGTATTTACAGCGCATGGTATGTTAGAGTTCAGCGTGAATGTTTAACAGTTGAAATGTTGTTCATATGCCTAGAATTATATTGTGTTTTGGAGTGAACTGAAATTCCAAGTCTAATAACTATGATTTAATGAAGAAAAGTAGAGCAGAATTTTGATAGTGAGTTGATGGACTCTATGGATGAACCTTTGAAAGTAATTGCCTATGCATTTGTGTAGGCTGGTTTTTTTTTTGTACAGAGGATTCCCACTGGAACCGAGTCATCGGCCGCCTACTGTTTCATCTCACCTCCATCTAAGTCCCGTTAACCTCCAAAGGACTATTCATCCCCAGGTTCATAACTGCGTCATCACCAAAGACTATTGGGGAAACGGGTGGTAGGACTGTCAAGTGCACTCGCTTATTTCCAGGTCTTAATTTTGTTTATTTATTTGACTATTTTGGTCTTTATTTATCTGGAATGGGCCCAGATATATGGTTAAGTGTGTTGCAGGTGAATATGATTTTATGTGATTTTGGAATCATTTTGTCACAATACATATTTTTTTCATACTGCATAAATCTTGTGTTAGTGTGTGTCATTGGGGTGGACGTCAGCCGTCTATTGCAGCAACTAGACCGGAAGGATACAGCCCAATCTCCTCATAGAGCCTAGATTTTAGAAAGAGAAAAGTTAACCCTGTCTCCTATTTAAATATTCTGGACGTACTTTCAGACTGACAGGTGCAGAGGGGTTACACATCCAATAGCTGTTGAGATATTTTATTCTGAGCCAAAATGGCGGACAGGCCAACTGACTGACATTAAACTCAGCTAATATCTCCCCAATAAAATACATAAACTGTTGTGTGTGTTCATGTAGGAACCCAGCCCCGGAAAACAGAGCTTTAGCCTTTAGAACCACAGCCTTTGAAGACACACATGCTTGTTCACACACACCTTCTTACCTTCATCCCACATGATACATGCGTACACACACCCAGACAATACACACACAGTACTCACCCATGCACACACATACTCACACACACATGCACACACAGATTGTGCTGATGAATCATATGAGACAATCTGTCCTGGTCACAGTCATCACCACAGCCTGCCAAGTCCCATTTAGATCCAACTGGAGAACCAGAACTGGCAACAACAACATCAACAACAAAACAAGAAAAACTAACCAACCAAACAACTAAATAACCACAGCTGCAGCTTCAGTACACTCTGACCACATTGGCAGCTCTGAGACGACACTGTGGATCTCACAAATACCCACAAGCATATCAATAATTCTGTATTGTGATGCAACCTAAAAAAGCAGAGTAGAATCTGAAAAAACAAACACATAATCCCTCATTTAATTCCCCTTAACCCTTGTGCTACCCTGTGGAGAAGACAATGGGTCAAGACAATGGGCCACTGGGTCAATATGACCCGGCAAGCACTGTAGCTTTAAAGATAAATTTATTTTATTTCTGTGTAATAGTATTACATATATATATATATTTTATCTGCTTGCTCAAATACTTTTTTTAGCTGCACCAATCCATCAAATAAAAATATTCTTAGTAGTCTTTTGCATCACCAACTATATGTCTCCAAAATTAAGCCTGACATATTTGATATCTGTGGAAACGTTGGGATCTGAACTGATATTATCACTTTCTTCAAATTACCTTTGAAACAAACATTCCACCTGAGATGACAGCATATTCATGCTTTTGTGCTGCTAAAGAAGTTTGTTTTGCAACTTATTATTATTATTTGTTTGCATTACTTTTCCAGACAGTTCATTTTAGTACACTGGGAACCAAAAATGTTCCTGCTGAATGCACAAGCAAACAGCAGGCCAGGCACAGGCCTCACACCCAGGTAGAAAAAAAAAAGAAAATCATTTTTTATACAATTTTAATTTGAACACTTACCTCAAATTTAAAATACATTACAATGTAGTGCAAAATGTATAACATGAACAAAAGCCATGAAAAGAGGACCCACAGGTTCTTCAACAGTATGTAGAAACGTTTGATGTTAATGTTCTCTCATGTGGTCTCATCATCCACGTTGAAGCTCCACATCTTGGCCTGGTCTTGCCCTGACGTGGAAGACATTGGAGAGGCATCACACACCAAGTTTGTTGAGTTGTTTGTCAAATGAAACTACATCAAACAGACACTGTCAAGTTCAGGGTCAGCTGATGGCCACTCACTTAGCTTGGTGTGATCTAGTGACAGATACCCGAAGTGATTTCACAGTGTGGAAAAATGAGCAGCTTTTCAAAGAAACAAGACCAAGGTTGATGAATTCTACTTAAGTAAATGTACATTGTGATGCTAAAATGTGCATTATTAGCCAAATGTACTTAAAGAAACAAAGTACTTGTGCTGCAGAAAAAATGGCCCGTGACTGATATATTATTATATTTTATCATTAGGTTGTTATTACTAATGCATCATTGCTTAAGCAGCATGTTACAGTTGTCTCTACTCAAGGTGGAGCTAGCTTTAATTACCTAATATACCCATTCCCAACTTAGGTGTCTGGGTCCTTCCTCAGGGTCAAAAGATACATTTGACTTTTGTTGACATTATTTATGGGGTAGAAAATGATTCTGTTACACAAATATTCTTCTTTTGGACTTTTCTCACGTTTCAATTTTTGTGAAATATTAGATACGTTTACCCTTTGACTCTTAAGCAGTTATTTAAATACCCACAAATTGTACTTAATTACAGTAAATGTACTTATTTACTTTCCACCACTGTATTCTGATGCTTGGAAAAGCTTTGTTAGTCAGTAAAATAAATTTTTAGAGATAAAAGTTCAAAGTTATAAATCTTACATAGTCTTTCTTCATTTGTAAATTACACAAATGATTATCTATTCATTTATATTACATATTTTATTCAGGTCTACTAGGTTTACTCACACATCAGATTTTCCTAAATTTCAGTAGAAAAAAAAACCCTTACATGCCATTATTAAATAGTGGAAAAGTAACGTTAGAACATTCACTTTACAAACAGGTAGCTTGGCTTCTAACTAGCATAACTGCTAGCATATGATAGACGTTGCTTTATATTGCAAATATTAGGTTTTCAAGTTTGTGTAACATTATCTTAGATAACAAATTATCTACAGCATTAAGATTTCATCAATGTGTTGTTATTGACTCTTAGTGACTACTGTATTTATCCAGTTTATTAACAACATGCTACACTCACCCGGAGTAGTTTGGCAGTTGTAGTCATGTCCCTGCACCAGCACTGCCACATCAACGCACTCATCAGCTGCAGTTCTGTCCACATCAGAACCACTTCTTTTGGCTGTGTCTGGCCTCCTTGAAGTTCTAGGCACTCGTCTTATGGACAGAATCCATCTAATTTTTAAATGTTGTGTTGTGAAACTACGAATACAGCAGTATGCTTAGAGTTTCTAATTGTTTCAACTGCCAGTCTGTTTCTAACAATAAGCTATTTAATATATATTATATAAGAGTTCATAGTACCCTATTACCCCATTAGAGCACTGCTCTCCCAGAATGCAGGGTTCCTTGTGGTTCTAAAAGTTTAATGGGAGCCAGAGCTTTCAGCTATCAAGCTCCTCTTATGTGGAACCAGTTTCCAGTTTGTTTACGGGAGGCTTATAGTAGGGCTGACTTAGGTGACCCCTGAGACCCCCCTTAGTTATACTGCTATAGGCCTAGACTGCCGGGAGACTTCCCATGATGCACTGAGCTCCTTTCTCTCCTCTCCATTTGTACACACCCATATCCCATTAATGCTTGTTACTAATTCACCTTCTTCCCCTAGCTGTGTGCTTCTCTCGTCCCCCCCCCTCTCTCTTCCTCTGAGGATTTCTGCAGGTATTTCTGCCTACGGTGCTGTAGAGTCTGAATCTGTGGTTGTACCTGCTGCCCCCGTGTTCCTGCTTAACTGCCACTGTTGCTATGACTATTATACTGCACTACTGTATGTTCTCCATCCTGTGTGTGGAAGTTGGTCTCGACCTGCTCCATGCGATAGAGTGCCCTGAGATAACTTTGTTATGATATGCCGCTATATAAATAAACTTGAATTGAATTGAATTATATGTAAGTGTATATACACTGAACAACAATATAAACGCAACACTTTTGTTTTTGCTCCAGTTTTACATGAGCTGAATTCAAAGAGCTAAAACTTTTTCTATGTACACAAAAGGCCTATTTATTTCAAATATTGTTCACAAAATGGTCTAAATTGGTGTTAGTGAGAACTTCTCCTTTGCTGAAATAATCCATCCACCTCACGGGTGTGGCATATAAAGATGCTGATAAGACAGCATGATTATTGCACAGGTGTGCCTTAGGTGTTTAGTGTATATATATCCTTCTCTTAGGAGTATTTTTTATTTTGGGAGCTCAGAACATGTGATTGTGATTTGTGGTGTTTATTTATCTCAGTCAACAAAAACAATGAATGCATTAATGGCAAACAAAAGTGTAACACATGGCCAAAGGAGAGAGAAGGGAGAGACAGGAGACAGAGGAGGTGTGCAATGGATTAGGACCACAGACTGACCACTGAGGAGGTGGTCCGGACCACAAGGACCACTAGCTTCAGTGCCCTCTAGTGACAGGAACCAGTGGACTGTAAATGGTGGTCCGTGTTACCAACCATGGTCTGAGGACAAACCGCTGTTTTGGCTACAACCCCCTCTCGAAGAATTTCCTGTTGCTGAAATTCAATGGCTGTGTAGTCAAACTCCCTATCTCATAAGTGATCAAACTTCATGTGTCCAAGGCTATTTGTTTATTTAAATCATGATATAGGTGGGCAATTTTAATAAAAAGTAGTAACCACTTAATGTGAACACAAATGAAAGTAACTAGTAATGTGTCATTTACATTTTGAAAGTAATTTGCCTAACATTGTACCCTAATGTAACTGTCTTTGGCTAGCAACAATGTTACACTGCAGCAGGAGACTACAACTTGTAGGCTACTGTTCATTAGACTTACGTACTACTCTACCATTACTTAAGGTATGGCTAACAAAAGAATAGCTATGGATGCCTACGGCTGCCCTGTCTGTCACATGGCCCTTACCTTGCACCTTATACGTGTCTCAATTCAGGGGCCTCATCCTTCTAAAGACGCAGATCGTGCAGGCCGACCAAGTGTTAAATGAGATCTTCTGGTCCACAGAAGACTTAATAATTGTGTCACCAGCTGTTCCTGCCCTTACCCTTGCAGTAGGAAGTGCTGGTTCTGTTGCCTAGCATCCTTGAAGGTTGAGGTTTGAGGTTTTTATGGCCCTTTGGGTTTTTTTTTAACATTTGGCCATTGAATTGAGACACAACTGTAAACACCCCTTAAGTGTCTACGGAGAGGACGGGTCTGTGACACCAGTGTTGACATCATCAAGAAAGGCAGTTTGTGGAGATGGCAAGTCAAATTACCAGCCAAGCACTCTCATACCTGGTCATGAGAATGATCCTTTAGTTACATGTATAGCTGTTAATGGAAAAATACTCCAATGTTAAGTTATTCCAAATGTTCTTTAATGCAATCAATGCCATTTCCACTGTGTGGGGTGGTGGCTAGCATCTCAAAATCTGGTGTGATTGAGAATGCTAGTTTGACCACTTAGATTTTATATATATTTATATATATATATATATATATATATATATATATATATATATATATATATAAACACACAGTCATCATCTGTACTGACAAACGACCAAGCAGGTTCATCAGGGCCAGCGTCAGCCATGTTGCTCGTCTTTTATTTACAGCCTAAATTCGGGGGAAACGGGGTGGAAAGGGGCAACAGACAAGTGGACAACGGAGGGGCTGTCCGACAGCACTTCTGCGGAATAGGCAGAAATATCCCAGACAGAAAGACGCAGACTGGCTTAGGTCTCTGTCTGCTGCTGTTTGCTTCCCCCGCCCCTCCCCCGCCAGACCAACAGTCGGCGGGAGAACGCCACCGACAAAACGAGCGCTCAGTGTGTGTTGTTTAGGTTGTTTACCTACGGGCTGACTAGCGAGCGAAGAGCCAGGTGCGTGTTTGTTTCTGCCTTACCGTTATTACTTTTTACAAATGGAGACTGGAGCGGACTGCGGCGGGGTCTCTCGCCTCCTGCTGTCTGTCCACAGAGCCCGTTTCGAATTCACAGGAACCAGCAGATCCTCCACGGCCATCACACTACGGAAAGTTAAGCTAGACACCATGAAACTGGTGACGTCCGGTTAAACCTTTCGCAATAAATGCGCTAATGCCTGAGATTAAAATGTTCCAAAATATGTCAAATAAAATAGAAATGAAACCAAAAGGGGCAGCTGATGCTGTGTGCCCAGCAACGTTAGGTTTATTTAAAGGAAGGATCAGGAAGATTTTCAGAAATCATCTTATCCTAGCTATGTCAGTTTAATGAAAATATAGAAATGAGACATTGTTACCAGTAAGCCTTTTGTTCATCAATATGTGACTTTTGGATGTATTGTGTAAATTGCTTGTTAGCAAATACGATATAACAGACACAGCACATAATCTAGTCTTCTTTGCAAAGATGAGAGAAAGAATGTAGTGGCAAATAAAAATATGGTGATGATAAAATGGAAGTGTAGAACGTGATTCATTTGATCCTATTATGGAAATTGTAAATTTAAATGTATATCTGATGGCTCCAGGAGTAAATTAGGCTACTTGATAACAAAAAGCTTCCCTATAATTAAAAAACAGTTTTGATAAATTTCTCTTTTCCATTTTTCAAATTACTTTTATATTATTTTCATACGCACTTAATTTTTGTCCTTTTAGTAACATATTTAATGATTTGCATTATATTGTCCTGTAAACTAATGCTTCATATATGAAGTCGTTTTTTAGATTAATCATCATATTGCCAACTTGATGACTTTCTTGGCTAAAAAAATCTAACAGCAGAATCTATGTTAAATATAAATAAACATTGAGCAAAAGCAAATAAGGGTTACACATTGAAAGCAAACTTTCATAAATACTTTCAAAGAAATACATATGGAAAAGGTTAAAGAAAGAGTTTAAAAGGATTATAACAAAATGGCAAACACACAGCTCTTATTTTCCTTTATCGCCTCACTTCCGGCCGTATTGTTGCAAGCATGACACTTCTCACTCTGTCTGCCTAGCAGAGCGAAATAGTGCAACCGGACACAAGACACAAGGACACCGACTGGCGCATTACGCTGTTTTGTATTGCTTAATAGTGATCCGTACTGCTGTTGAATGCAACAGTGGAGGAGAGAAACACACCGAGAGACAGACATATGGACTTCATTGTGCTTTCACATTTTATTGGATTAATCAAAATACATTCCCAAAGTTTTGTTCAATCTGAACAATAACCGTGCAAAAACAAACAAAAAACATAGAAATCGAAAAGGTAAGGACAAACATGAAGTTATCGCTCAGCAGTGAATACTGATATTTAAAATGTATCACTTGCTATGTGACCGTAACAACAAAAGCAAACTACTTTAATGGTGGTGGCTGAACTTAAACCAGGATTCACATGTGGTCCTGCTGAAATCCCCATTCAGGTGGCAGAAAATGATGGGTCATATTGAGTTTTTCTGCTCACTCAAACAACAGTGAAGACTGCTGATGAGCACGTTCACCATTAGGAATCATATATCTTTTAAACAGGAATCTTTTCTTTTTATGTAATGTCCACTACATAAACAATTTGATGTCATGTTACAGTCAACATTTTATTTGGGTATGTATTTAAACTTAAGTCCCTATGAAAGTCTATTATAGTAACAGTGACACATTTTCATATTTTAAAGAAACAAGCCAAGAACTTAAAGTAGAAAAGCTACATTGAATCTTAAAATACAGTACATTAATGCACTAAAACCTGCATTGCCACTTTCCTGTTCAATATGCAGCAACTCCTGTGAAGTTGCTGCTGACATATTTACCACTAACCACATTGGCCTGTCCTTCAACTGTAGTCGGTGAGCGATTGACTGAGGTCCTGGCTCCTTTCACTGCAGCAACAGGTCTTGTTTAAAAGTGTACCAATGACTTGAACTTAGTCCTTTCTAGTTTCCTGGATTCAGTTGCACTTCTTTCTACCACAACAGGACGGCCAAAGAGGTCTACAACCTGGTGTACTAAAGAAACTGGAGGTTTTCTACCTCTCATGGCTTGAGTGTGTGTATTAAATTACACATGCTCTGTCCACTGCTAAAGCAGCCTCAATGGCAGCTGTCTGAAAAAGATTGAAAGGTGAACAGCTAACAGATTCTTTTCTGCAGAAAAGTAGATGAGATTAGATACAAAACGAGTTCCGGCTCTCCAGCTACTTCTGTACAATCTGTAAAAAGAACCTCTTTTTGCTGTGGATTTAGATTCGACCTCCTTATCACATTCCAAGCCAGTATGGTTAACTTTAATTAGAACAGTTGCTGGTTTATGCATCCAGCAGACACAGAGCAACATTATCATTAATTTGGAGTTATGTTTGTGATCACCCAATGAATGTTAGTCCAATATATACTCTCCTTTTTGCTCTCTCCACCAACTACTGAGTAAAATATCTGGCAGCATTTCAGCTGCTAATTGCTCCATTATGTTCACCAGCTAGCTGCTAACTGTGTCTGCTGTTTGGTGCTGGGCAGGTAGTATCTGATAATAGCTGCCTGCTGCAGTTGAAAACAAAACAGTGAAGTTAGGGTTAGGGCCAAAAGAAACAAATCAATGAGACAAAAGGTGCTGGAATTCTTCGTAGAGCCGAGGGGAACTGCCGACTCCGGTGATCATTTTCTGCAGGTTCTGCCACTTTCTCATACACCTAGTAGTTTTATCTACTAGATGTATGAGAAACACAGTGCCATGTGATAAGGCCACTAGCATTCCCTTGGCTCAACACACAGTAATCTTTGGGATGGGTAACGACTAGTTTGCGTTACGCCCAGTGTGGACCAAGTCTACTCAGTAGTTCAACACAGTCTTTAACAAACTGGAGACATCATATCATCAGTGCAGCATTAGAAAGCCATTTGTAGACAGTCTGACAGGACCAATATTTGCTTGATGTTCAGTCACATGCATCTTGTTCTGCTTCTGATACTGCTGCTACAAATGTAAGTGACAGCACCACCAGCAGAAGCTGGTCAACATCATAGACTGTATATAAAGATGGATGGCATGACAACTCCCAAAAAGTGAAAACAAAAACAGCCCCTGGTGGCTGGCCACAGTATATAACAGTATATAAATTAGTTATTTGATGCTATAAAAAGGGGTTCAGGCTGGTATATGGGCAGGAACTGGAGACCACGGCTGCACCGCAGAACACTACTGAGACATCACCAACACAAGATGGCAGCGCATGTATGCTGGATATTATGGCTTCATTTATGTGCAGTGAGGGGAAGTAGACGCGTTGTCCATCTTTATATGCAGTCTATGGTCAATATCCTGTTGGTGACTCTCAGCTGGAATAGCTTTTACAAACAGACAAAACAATGTGGAAATATTGCACCTCAAATATTAGGACAACATAACCCATCACACACTGCTAAACAGAAGACAAATATGGAAGCTAACAGACAAGTCTCAACACAACACTCTTCTTCAATGACTTTGTTACCATGGAAACACTCATCTATCCATTTTGTCAACATGGTAAACATTATACCTGATAAACATCAGAATGTTAGTATTTATTATTTCTCAATATTTATCTCAAAGCTCTGTTGTGCCTAAGTACAACTTCACACAGCCGCTAGCACGCCTGTAGACTTTGAATCATTTATTTGCACTGTAATAGTGCTTTATCTTTTCATACCTATCTCACATTCCTTTGAACTGCTGCATGATGGACAGCAGATGTTCGCTGCGTTTCTGGATGCTGCTCTGCTCCTCCTTCAGCCTCTCCTGCTCCTGCAACATCTCTTCCTGAGGAAAGACAGACAGACAGAGGGTCAAGTTCATTTAAATGTAATGCTACCATATCACAAACAGTGAGCAATTTATGAGTCGGCCACATACGGAGACTTTCAAAACTCACGTTGTGCCGAGACTCAACACATTTCAGTTCTAAGAAGTCTTGCAAGTTTTACTTTCCCTCAAAAAAGGAGGGATGGATTGACAAAACTGATGACACGTTTTCTCGTAAGGCCTTCAACAAACCATATATGAGAGCATTGGGATCTCTTTTTAAGGACACATGCAGGGAACAGGAAAAGAACTGTGAGAGGATGCACACGACCAAAAGTGGTGGGTGGGGGTTGTGATGTGCAGACTACGCCCCTGTACAATAAGAAATGGAGAAAAATTTGTGTATGTTCACTGACTCTGAGTCTACAGAGTTCCCTCCTCTCTCGATCGTTCTCCTCAGCTCTCGCTCGGAGCCAAGCCTCATTTTGAGAGCGATGTCTGTCCAGCATCTCCTGCAGCTCCTGAGGAGATCAAATTTATTAACAATTCTGTCCAGATGATAGATTGATAGAATTGGATTACATTAGATTAGGGCAGATGGATAAATAGAATGGATTAAATTGAGATATTAGATTTTTTATTGCAATATTCGATTAGTTGAGATTAGATTGGAGTGAGGCAGTGATGAACCTGTTGCTTTTGTTGTCTGTGGGCTTCATGAGCTTCTTTCTCTCTTTGCAAAGCAGCAGCAGCTTCACACAACTCTGACTTCTCTCTGGAAAAACAATAGCTGTGATCAATCCAAGTTTGGTAGTTATATACAGTCAAGCCCAAAATGATTCATACCTCTGGCAAATTTTGACTTAAAGTTACTTTTATTCAACCAGCAAGTTTTTTCTTGATTGGAAATGCCACAGGCGTCTCCCAGAAGATAAGACGATGTACAAGAGGCATCATTGTGGAAAAAAAAAATTCTCAGCTTTTATTTACATTTGAACAAAAAGTGGCATGTCCAAAATTATTCATACCTTTCTCAATAATCAATAGAAAAGCCTTTTTTGGCTTTTACAGCAATCAAACGCTTCCTACAATTAATGACCAGCTTTTTGCATGTCTCCACTGGTATTTTTGC
>JAVQJL010047948.1:0-17007 GCA_036024295.1 Nannoperca obscura
TATCTATCTATCTATCTATCTATCTATCTATCTATCTATCTATCTATCTATCTATCTATCTATCTATCTATCTATTTATATATATATATATATATAAATCCTGGTGGCTGAATCTTGGAGACATCAACACCAAGCTCTCTCCAGCTTGCTCCATCATTAAGAGAGGTACAGTAATTAGTTTGCCTTTGTCGGTGGCCATTTCACTTAGTCTACATCCACACTAATACATTTTCATTTTAAAAATGGAAAGGATCTCCATCCACAAAAATAATCTCCGTCCATATTACACACCTGAAAATGCATATCTCATGAGCGTTCACGTGCACTGGACAAGCGTGGAGAGTGGAGACAAGTAAGAGCAGAGATTTCTGTGCTTGGACTGATGACCAGGTGGAACTGTTACTGACAGGAAGTGTTGTAATTCGTTGTCCATGTTGAATTAACTGCTGCCTGATGTTTGTTTTCTTCCAGAAAAGAGTCACGTGACAGGGGTGTGACGAATCAGGGATGGACACTTGGGTCGAGAAGACACAGAAGTATAATTTAAGCTTTACATCTAATGTGCACTACTACAGTATTCAGTGTACTGTGATGTACTGATGCTGAGCCAAGGCTCTGTTTCATCTGAAGTCCCTGGTCACTTCGAACATAGTCACGATGTTTTTATAACATTTTCCATCTTTAGGCTTGGGGATGATATCAAGTCATCCAGGGTCAAAAGGCTCAAAGACCAAGTGAAGTTGTGAGTCATTGGAGTTAAAGTCAAAGTTGAGTTGCAAGTCTCCTTTCATTTTGTCAAGTCAAGCCTAAAGTCATCAAATTCAAGACTCTTTAGACAACTCTAAAACCCAGGAGCCAGATGAATAAAACTCTAAACAAGCATAACACAGCAAAAACTGAAATATGCAGACACATTCTTTTCATTGCATTTACAAAGTCATGCACACACCTGGTTCAGTTGCACAAATCACACAAGCCCACTCTCACAGCTAGCGACTTATTCAGGAGTGGTATCTGTGAGAAACCCAGGGAGGTGGAGTGCAGATGCATGCGGGGCAGTTTGTGGTTCCTTTCATCATGCTGACAGCCTTTCAGAGGGACATGACTCTCGCTCAGGACCTTAAGCCTTACATTCATCAGCAGCTTCTTTTCTCTGCTATCCATACTTCAATGGTTTGGTTTGTTTGTGTGTTTCTCAAATGGCAATTCAGTGTTTGGGGTAAGCAGCCTAAATTCTTTCAATGAGCATTTGATTTGGGTGACTTGTGTTTACTTTGATCAGGCGCTGGATTACATAACATGCGAAATCCTGCATTTTTAAAATTCTAATACCTACAGAAGCTTAGCAGTCCTTCAAATCTTCTTTTGTGAGATGCAGGCTGAAGGCTGAACCAAAAAAGCTGAAGGTTGCAGGGTGTTGCCATATATTCACCGACACTTCACTGTTTTAGGATAAAGTGCTTTGCGGGGCCAGG
Source organism: Nannoperca obscura (assembly GCA_036024295.1). Lineage (NCBI taxonomy): Eukaryota > Metazoa > Chordata > Actinopteri > Centrarchiformes > Percichthyidae > Nannoperca > Nannoperca obscura. Next base: position 1,476 of record JAVQJL010047948.1, read on the forward strand.
GTTTTAAAATGTGTTTTTTTAGGCAGATGTACAAAATGAGTGATTATTCTTCTTTCATATTTGTGTTGATTAAGCATCACCTTGGTTTGTTTCACAATCCAATAAAAAGTAAGTATTTAAAGTTGCATTAATTGACTGTTTTGCTCACTTGGGGCGGTACAGCAACACAAAAACACAGCATTTCTATTTACGCACCTTATGTTGTTTTGGCAAACGTATAGGCAAACAGTTGCCTAGTTGCATGTCTAGCAGACACAGCAACATCAGCTGAATATTCATGTATTCGTCCATGCACTTGGCATGAATGAAAGGTGAAAATCTAAGGAGGGAGACAACTGGTGGATTTATTACTGAGGGTTAATGAGGGTTTTTTAAACTCACACACTTAGAACTGTTGAATGAGCATCATGGTGTGTGTGTGTGTGTGTGTGTGTGTGTGTGTGTGTGTGTGTGTGTGTGTGTAATAAAGAGCAAGACAAAGACAAGACAAAAACTAAAGAGATGGGTGATCCTTGTCAAGTGTTTCCAGTTCCAAGGCTGCCCTCTATAGATGAGGAAGAGAAGCTGCAGGTTTCTCAGGGATGTGGGTTCCTGGTAGAACCCCAGCAGTAGAACAATAACTATGGGGTTGTCTACTAACCAAACACAGCTATGTTAACATTCAGTCTTTCTCATTAAAATGCATTGTATGTGTGTTTTGCAGTAGAGGTGGGTACATTGGCACAGACGAAGGCTCACAGCTCAGCAGCCATGCTGGCACAGTGCGAGTCTATTCCACAGCACAGCAAAGAAAAAAGTGCTGTATACCCTGAGGCTGTGTTGGAGGTGTTCTGCTTTACGTTTCATCTAACAGCTGACTGTAGCGGTCTCTGCCTGTACTTTACCTCCCTATCTTAAAAAAAAAAAAAGAATATTTTGAATCTGTTGTTATTGGCGCCACTAACCCAGATCCACAAACTCAGGGTCAAATAGTCAACACTGCAGTTTTCTATATGTGCTTCACAAGAAAAGTTGCCTGGTGGAAAACTTACCATTAAGCAGCAACAGCAAGAACGATTCGGTTTGCATCAGCAGTTACATAATACACTCTGATAAACCGTATTAAGCGTATTAATCAGTAAACAGTAAAATAAGAGATAAGGAAGCATAGAAAGAAAAGGAGCATATATGTGAAAGTTAACTCCAAACCACAGGCGTTCAGTTAGAAGCTACACATGTACTGATAGCTCCACAGAGACCTATTTCTGGTCATCAGCACAGACACAAATTACTAAGCCAGTCAATTTAGAGCAAGACATGGCTTTCATTTGAGAGGCACGAACTGTTACAGGTCAGCTGCTACCAAGCAGGACCACAGCAGCACTGAGTACAGTGTTATCATAAGCAATAAGACCAAAGCTGTAAACATGGCACGCTCTCCATACTGTCTGCATATGGGATAACACTACAGGGTTCAGAGTGAAACATTTCTGTAAGTGTTGGATGGATTGCAGGTTACAGTTTATTAACCCCCTTCATCCAGCTCCATGGACAGGTCAAATGTTTCTGTGCAACACAGCTGTTCTCTGAGATTATTGCTAACTTAGTGTGCTAACATGCTAAACAACCAGCTGTAGTTTCTCACAATAACACAATTAAAAGGTGTGCAAAGCATACATATTCAAGAGTCTTTTATTAAGATGAGCAACGTGTTTCACTCAGCACATCATCGGGCTCATTAAGTAAGAGAGGACAGCAGGTTGTGCATTCATTTTTAATGGTACAATGCACATGTGGTAAAAAGGCATGACATCAGATCACCATTGTACACTTGTACAGCATCATGGAGAACTGGAGTGCCAATGCACCTTTCCTTATGTGATCCATACAATCTCTCTCTCAAAAAACAACTAGAGCTCACATTTCACCAGAGTGACTGCACAAACGACATCATCTTATCCATATCCACCTACACTCTTGTTTGCAAGCCATGGGATTTACAGGAGAATAGCAAATCCTTTACACATTTCTCACCCTAACAACAAAGAAAAAAGAAACAACAAACAACAAATGAAATAACTATTTTAACAAGAAAAGGAATCGAGTTCCTTCCCATTTGGCAGTGTTTTCTAAGAATCCATAGCTACCAAGCAGATGTACAGTATGTACAAACAGCTAAGAGTGAAGGCAATATGCAAGTTCATCACTTGTGAGATATTACATAGGTACAGTTTAGACACTGAATCTAAACGTGATTGAGGTTCTGAATTCCTCTTCTAAAATCTGCGCTACAAAAGCAGGACCAGAATATGTGATAATGACTTGTTCGTCTGGCATTGCCCCCAACAATCTGAACTGGTAGTTCTATGTCACTTCTAGAGAAGTAATGAAGGATCAGAACAAGCTCTTCCAACTAAATTATCTCCAAATCAGGGAACTCCACACCATTGCAACTTTGTAGTGATCCCTACTGTCTTAAAAAGTCTATTCTTTTATATCTCTGTCCGGCTGTTGTTACAGCCAGAGTGATAATACGGTGCCTTATTTGTTCTCTGTAGGCTATAGTGAAAACTAACTGTTAACAACTGCACACACACTATGGGTTTCTAGAGGAATATAATTGGATATTACCAGACTTTCTTTATGGGTTGCAGCCGTGGCTGGCTATAATAATGATGTTGACATCATAAAATAATTATGCTGTGATCTTATTAAATATTTCAACCTGTGGCCTCTTTGGCCTTCTGAAGGAAAGTGTGGACGATAAAAAAAACATTAAAAGAAATATCAAAAGGCTTCTCCCTCATGAGAGGCTGAAATATTCATTTTGTATAAACATTAACATGTTAACAAGTCTCTTCTTGTGCATTTGCATATTTCAAGGATAAAAATGTGTCTGTAGAGCTGATTACGAACCCTTCCTCTCTTCATTTTCCAACTACATTGATTTAAGATGTGAACATGCTGGCTTTTGAAGTAGGAACTTCTAAAGTGAAGTCAGGAAGGCTGAGAATATTGTATTAACATTAATAATTTTAAGTTCCATGTTCCTTGACCGATCAAGCATTAATTGAAGACCAACCCATTTCTGCACGTCCCCTACAAAAAGGATTATTCCGTATGTCATCTTGTTATTCCATCCTGCTGCAGTGGACAACAGAACCAGGATGTTGCTGACTGAGGAAAGAGACAACAAACAGCCACATCATGGTTCATGTGTAGATTAAGAAATATCGAAATACTTTGAGAATAAATAAGTTGTTTTCATCATTAAACTCTTTATGTTTGCAAGAAGAAAGAGCTTAATGATGCAAGCTGGACATATACAGGTTGGGAAAAGATAACGTGCAGACTGTGTCTGCTCTATTTAATTTCCTGTGAGCACCTGCACATTTTTTCAAACCGCCACATAAGCGGATCAGTGGTGGGAGGTTGGTAGGGTGGGGGTAAAGTACGAGCAATGTGATGAATAGGAAAACTACACTCTGAAGAGCTGTGGTGAGATTTAACATAAGGTCAACACATACAGATAGACATACGAGTATTTCACATTTGTGTGATGTTTATTGCTTTGCGACCACACAGTAGTAGATATATCTGTTAGCATGGATTCAATACCAGCACCACCTCCATGGCCGGGCCAGTGAGCTGCTCTAAGGAGGAGGAGGTGCAGTCGAAGGTGCCCATGATAGTATCCAGCCAGAGAGCTGAACTTAAAAACAAAGGAATGAATGAATGAATGAATGGAAGCTGCACAACACATGGTTGGATGTTTTGTGTGCAAAAAAGTTCAAAGTTTGCAACTTGTTGAACACAAACCAGCAGAAACAATGCCAGTGCTCCAGATGCCAGACACCTTGATCACAAGAAAACTACTAAAACAAAAATCATCATCATAATCAATTTAGAGTAATATACTTATATATTATATTTAGTTTATAAAGTCAAATTAATGTAAACCAACCCTAATGGGAAAGGAAAGTCCTTACTTCATAAACAGACACAATAAATACAGTCCTCCCAGTTTTGAAAACTGACTGATTTGCTCATGGATGACACTCATGTTTAGTCTGCAGAAAATGTATTAACTGCAAAAAAAGTTTTTCCATGGCATACAGGAAGTTAAATATCTACTCGGATCATTTGTGAGACCATAATGTAACTATGACTGATTTGGAAGTATTGCACAGAGCACAGTACTCAGTGCTTGTCAAAGGGTATTTTGCACACTGCTTGTATGAATGTTGGGTGTTGGTGTAAAAATGAACATCTGATAATTAAGCACTGACAACAAAATAACATTATCCCTTGAAATATTTATTAAATCTAAATACCTTAAAAATGATGACACTGCCTCATCTGATTTTCCCAAAGAACACAGAACAACAAGAAGTGATTGTGAAATGCACATTACAACAGCAATAGTCATCAAGTAATCCTTCTAAGCTTTTAAAAAGGGTGACTGAATACAAAAAAGTGACTTCTAAGCTAAAACATCCTAGGGACAAAATGGACATTGAAATGCATGAGCGAGGGCTTCCTTAATTACTTAATTAGCCTTCAGTTGAATGAAAGGCATGGAGCTTGTCTCAGCTAATTACAACTGTTAAGGCACACACCAGCAGCCCACTTACATCATTGCATTTGAAATGAAGAAAGAAAACAGGTTAAGTGTCTGACACCTCTGACACTCCTAAATAGACACAAAAGACCACTCAGCTAAGTAAGGAAACATCAATAAGTTGTCGGGGAGAGAGAAAAAAATCAGCAACAAGCAAACTTCCCTGGAGGCAAATCCAGTCAGCATTCTGTTTCAGGATCCACATCTTGTGTGGAGAAAAAATCAAACCCAAAGAAGTCATTCCCAGCAAATCGTTCATCACCAGAGGGAATGGGGACCAGGGTAGTCGATAGGGGGTGAATTGGAATCCCATTACTGGGCATTGATTTTACCTGACAAGGAAGAATGGAACTGATTCTCAGTGTCTTTTAAGAGTGTGCAAAATGTAACTTATTTCTCCTATAACATAAAGGCACAGATACACTCCAAAACAGAATTGGATGTAGACATTGGATCAAACATAATGGATCACGTTCATGTGGAGTCTGCATGTACGGACTGCACGCATATGTCTGCAGGAAGCCTTACAAAAAAGGCCAGGTGACAAAATGTACGCCCCATGGACCTGGCTAACATGACTGTCTCCGTCTTCCTGCAACAACTCAACCTCTCACTAGTGAAACTTTGCATACTGTAAATTACATTGACAGGAAGCATACATCATTCAGTATTGATCAATTAGAAAATAACCCTCTCCCCCATCCAGAAATCTGCTGACATGAACGCTGTGTCAAGCTGAGCTAATGAAGTGAAACAAAACTGATATTCACTCTGATTATCAGGCTAAGATAACAGAACAAATCACGACATAAACCAAGCCAGGAAGTCAAGTGGACTCTGAGGCCGACCTGTACTGAAGTACACATCTGGGGAAGAATAAAACATTTAAAAAAGTATTGAAGACTCCCAAGGTCGGAATCCATTATTGGGAAAGAAAAGAAGGAGGTTTAAAACAAAAAGCCTCATCCTGGAGCTAATTGTTCAGCCACAATTCAGTCACTAGGCAGGAAGGTGATCAATAACCCAGTGGCTCATCCATGCACCTTACACATCATACATTCCAGAGTGTTCATGGAATAAATACCACAAAGCATTCACACAAGTTTAAAATTATTTTCAATATATCAATACTGCTCTCTTTCTCTGATTGGTACATGAGCATCAACATAAGAGTGTCACATGTCCTGTCACTGTGCTTGCCCACAGCTTTAGTGTAGTGTGTATATTCATTGTGCAAGTGTGGAACTTATGGAGCATTGAAATTGCTATAAACTCATTTGTTGTCACTGTAGTGTCAGCTGCCTAATCCCACTAAACCATTTCTGGCAATCCAAGAACATTGAAGTCAATATATGAAAAGATGGGAGAACCATCATTACATCCAGCAGACCTTTATGGACAATACAAATCAGACAATAGGGACAAAATGAGGCAGAAGGCAAAATTACATCTAAATGATAAACGGCTGCATTTATATAGCACTTTAATCCAACACACTTTACAATCTGCCTCTCATTCATGTACTCACACACACAGTTACTCGGCAAGGTGCTATAGGCTGACCATCGGGAGGAATATGGGGTTCAATGTAGACAGGTGAGGGTGGGGGTGAACCCACCAGCCCTGTGATGAGTGGACAACAGGCTTGTGCAGAAAGGCGATTTGATCATATATTTGCAATTGAAGGGATGATCACAGACTTTTCTTGTAGATGGATACCATTTGTCGCATCTTAAAATATGATCTTCTTTCTTGTCATACTGACATGGCTCTTCCTCAAACAAATTGATGAGGTGATCCACAACTTTGCAATTGCTGACAGTTTGTAACTGACTTGACCAGCTGACTTTGATACGAGTTGATTGACTGTTGAAACAGGTGACATGCCTTACGTTCTAAAACCAGCCACTGGTCGACAAGCTGAATATCAGGTAACACCATCAGCTGGCTTGAGTCGAACTGAGACAGGCCAGTTCACACCTCTGCAACTTTTCCTGCCGGTTTCAGACGGTTTCATCTCATTGTGAATCTTTGGTCTGAACTGGCTGTTTTGTTTACGTGTCTTTTCGTGTCAAGTCCAAAGATTCTTTTAGACTTTGCATATCTCTAAGAAAAAGTATCTTTTTTTCACAGAGTTACCCCGAGTTACCCCAGAATCCCAGAATGCCTCCGGAATTTGTCTGTTCACATTAGGTTGAGACACAAAATTAAAAGCAACAGTGAAGTTTAAGTAAAGGAAGTAAATTGGGGCATTTTATACTTTACTGGACTGCCAAGATGTCATCTACACGTACATCTATGCAAAAATGACCTTGAATTAATAGGAAAGGAACAAAGGACACATGTACATCATAACAGTGTGTGTTTCAGATAAAGAGGTGAAAGATGCTAAGGCCAGGTGACTTAATGAGAGCATGCTGTTTTCCTCTGTCACCACAGAACTAAAGTGATGTTTGTTGCCACCAGAGGCCTGAATTCCACAGGACAGGAGTCTAGTAAATAACCTGTCAGAATGCATCCAGTCTCACCTGCCACCACTCTCACAGCCTGGGGTCGGTTTCACAAAACAATCAAGTCAAGGACACCAAACCAAATGTGCTATCTGTGAGGTTTCTAGATCGACAGTATAAGGTGGAATATTTTCATTCCAAAATAAATGTATACACCTCTCTAATGAAACCATACCAATAAAAACCTTATTGGTGAGTTGCAAGCTAATTTAGAGGAAAGATCCACCCTAGAGGCTGTTCAACTCTGTTTTCATGAATAACTGCCAGAAAACAGATGACATAACAATGTTCCAATATATTCAGCCCAGTCACTATGGTGTTTGCTATCTAATTTAATAGTCCTTGACTGGAGGTGATCTACTGGACCAATTCAGAAACTTTAACTATTAGTCATTTAGACCCCCAAATTTGTAAAAAATAGTGCCCAAGTTTAAAAATACCAGTTAGCCTTTAACGTTTAACTGAGGTCCGCTGAAACAAATGTTATTTGCTAATACATGTCAGCTAGCTAATGTTAGGTTCACTGTGAAAATCAGCTTGTAGAGACTTGAAGCAAAAGGTTGAAACCATGAGCAATGAAACACACACAATTCAATACACTCTGGAGTTGTGCTGCCTTACTTGGTATGGAATGACCAGTAGCTTATGCTAGCTATGTGAAGAAACTTTAGATATACTGTACATTTTGCTGTATAACTGCCATTTCGGAGCAAGTTCATCACTAGTTTGTACTTATGCTACTGGTCTTCTACATTTTAGCATTTACAATTATCCTGTAAATGTCACTTGTTAAATACACAAAGGTTACATAGGCTCACTTTAAATCTTCCTAGATTTATGTAATCCACCATAGTGAACATCATGCCCACTTTGTTACGTTATAGATGTATAATAATGCACTGTAGACTTTTCCAGACTTAACTCTGGTGACAGGAGTGGGTGAAATGGAATCCTGTATCAAGAGACACATACTTTTAGAGCTTTTCACAGTATTAATAAAGTTGGAGAACGAACAATGAACCCTACAATAACAGACTGCCTGCTCTACTTTCTGAGCAACAGCCACTCTGTAGTTCACTACAGAGAAAATTCAGATACATGTAAATGCTTACACAACAGGGTCCATTAAAAGACTTCATCACAAAATATCTGCGATGTATTGAAACATTGCACTGTTTAGGCTCCTTAACCCCAGCTGCCCCACATTGATCTTTTAATTTGATCATTAATCTTTGTCAGTTTATCATTGTGAGTTTTCCAGCATGGGTTTACCTGACTTTTCAACGTAGTTTGTGATAACCAGTCTGTGGTCTAACCTTTGTCTCCAGATTCCTGCCTTTCTTATAACCTGGGAACCAGAGGAATCTGGGAGCTCATGCTCATATTTTTTCTGGCAGATGCGTCTGGTCCCATTCAGATTCAGCTCTCCAGCCAACGTGGCTCTGGTCGGGCCTATCACAATCGTTTATCTAATATGGGGCAGATGTGATATGATGACTGTACAGAGGAGCGCCATTGAGGCATTATTGTACAACCAAGATGGCTGCCATTGATGTGGAACATTCTGAATCCACTATCGCGTTGGTGTTAAACAAACTCAACAGTATATGTTCTCTAAAAGAAGAACAAACAACGGCACTTAAAGCTTTTGTTGATAAGAAAGATGTTTGCAGTATTTCCTACAGTTTTCTGTCAGCGCTACATCAATTCAATTCAATTCAATTTTATTTATATAGCGCCATATCATAACAAAGTTATCTCAGGGCACTCATCACACAGTTTGTTGCTCTGATTGGTTGTAGGTCTGTCCAGTTGTGTCCAGAGGCATTTTGGTCTCGCCCTTTGATAACGCCCCTTGGAAATCAAAAATGAAATGAGAGGTTCCAGACTAACTTGCATTTGCAGGCTAACAGGCCTAACAGGCTAACCTGTCATCGCACCACCTCCTTTCCCAGGGGCCTAGCTTCAGCCAGGGGTCTGATGGGATAATCTGCTCCCTCAGTCCTCCCTTGCAGTGAGTCTACCAGTGCTTTCAAAGTATATTCAGCCCATCCTCCTTTATTACCAGCTATTCTACCATTCCTCTCTATCTCTCACCCTCTCAATTATCAACAAAGCTATCCTAAAAACAAGCTGGGTCTGTTCCAGAAAACCTTCTTAATCTGAGACAGGCTGAGCTAAACTTCAGGTTTTGCTGACTGACAAGTAAAATCGTGCCATAATACACAAACTAACTTTAAACGAGTCACCTGATAGAAAAACAGGAAGCAGGAAACTCATATCAGAGGTGAGCGACACTGACAGCCTGAAATTGAACAAAAGGTCAGTATTGGCCTGATGCTTCTGTCCAGGCTGAGCATCGAGTGCCACAAGCAAAATATGAAAGTGGAGTGGAAGAGACAGAAAAAGAAAAGAACGGTGTTTGCACTCAATGCACCATCTGTCTCACTGCCTTAACATCCTGTTTGATCTGTGCTGGCAGCAGCAGTGTGATTCATGCTCCATGTATCTCTTTATAAACTGTTTTTCAAACTTAAGAACCATAAATGAGGACAACTGGAACAGGAATGATAATCGGCTTAATGTCCATACAAATTATACTATTGATAGAGTTCAACATAGTACCAGAAAGTTGTTGTTATTTCTTCACGAGCTCCTTGTCACACCAGAGGAGATAAATAAACACGTCAGGTGAAGTGCAGCATGACCTGCTGTCAGCTGCAGGAATCTGATGCATGCATGTAGTGCTGATGATGAAGGAAGACATCACCAAAACTGTCCAGTGAATGAGTTCCCTGTCAGTCCATATGACTATGTTTTCTCCTCTGGGGTCACTTGTAATAAGTCAGTGTGAACACGAAATGAAGCAGAGCTGAAAAGGCAACACAAACCAACCGACGGGTGTGAAAGCCAATTTGGGGAATTCTTTATGCATGTCAAACCCCCTAACCATAACCCTAAAATATGACCGCTATCATCAGACCAAGTCTCCTCAATACGGAACAGTCCTTTTAAAAAACACAGCGCTCTGTTCTTTAACATTTGAGACTCTATTCTGAGTCATTATGGGTTTATATACAGTTTAACTACTACTGCAGCCACACAACTCTACAGCTCTTTAACTATGGCTTTCATTTTGATTGACAGATATGTTCCTAATAGGCAGGCTGTGTGTTCTTTACATATTGTGTCAATGCCTATTCAGAAATGAGCCATGATGACCTTCCTTACCCACCTTCTGCTAACCCCTGGTCACATTTACACATGCTAAATGGAGTTTTATCACTAAGAATATATACTTTTAGGTATTATCAAGTAATGCACAGTAACTTACAGTGTGTAAAGATTATGTTTAAGGTCAATTGTAAATCAAGTCATTTCTTTTGTTACAATTTTCAATATGCATCTATGAGTTTACGACTACATTAGTACAAACCACAGGCTTATATCTAGTCAATAATAGGAGCTTCAACCAGTTTTTGGTAATCCTGCAAAACAGCACAATTTTAAAGAGTGTGAAATCACACAAAATTTAAACTTAAATGTACAAGTCAAAAAAGTGCATATGTTCTCTGAATGTCGCTCAACTTTACTAGTGAAATACATCAATTTCATGTCTAAGTGCAGGTTTATGTTTATCCCAACACTCCTCTCAGCCATTTTTCAAGCAACCCAGACAAACTGACCTTTTTGCTGGCAGTGATTTAAAGGAGCAGTTTCTCAGCAGACAAGTAAGCATCCCTGTACACCACTGCTGACTCTCCCCGTGTCCCACGTACCTGGTCTTAATGGTGGGGTTCATCCTGAGAGGAAACAGACCCAGGTCTACGTCTTGGCTGTCAGGATTAAACTCTAAGGCTCCTGAGACGTAAATCAGAAAGTAGTCCCAGAGCTCGGGTAATTTCTGGGAGGAGAGAATCATGAGGGAAACTTTAGGGGTTGTTCTGTTTGTGGGAAAGACAGCTACCAAAAGATGGGTGTCATCCAGAGAAGGGGGCGCCCAGCAGTGCTACATCACCTCCCTCCAGCTTGCCTTTTTTAAGCGCTCCTGGCTGACCCAGCCCCAACAGTCCACTCAGCACCTACATTTAGCTGACTGGCTCCTCCCCTCGGGACAGAACACAAGAACAAAATGAAATCGCCCTCTGCAAACTGCCCTACTTTCCCATGGGATCATTCACATTTCATCTTTATTTATCTGTATTTATCTATTTGGTTTTTTTTATGCATGAGAGGCGATCGACCTAGCTGTTTTCTATTTGAAGCATTTCATTTAATGAAGAAAAGATTCAATTATTGTCATTGCATCATGTTGCTTAATTTTGTCAATGCCATTTTTAAATGCATACTCTTTGAATACTTTAACTGCACATATGAGGTGTTGTAAGTGTTAATTATGAACTTCATTCCTCTGCAAGGTTTTACATGTAATAGTTATAGAGACAGGTACAAATGGGCACGTGCTACAGTCACCGCTACAGTAAATTGCCATTTTGCCTTTTCATTTTGAAATGTTTGAAGCTGTTTATCTTGTGTTATTATTTTCTAATCAAAGTTAAAAAGAAATTCCAAATTAGGCAAAGAAATAAAACCAAAACACCACACTTTTAAATATCTGTGTGCAAAGTGTCAAAAAAGTCATCACCTCCACTGAAGATGTCACCACACACACGCACACGCGCGAGCGCACACACACGAACACATTCCTTATAAGGTGAAAAGGAATTGAAATATAACCATTTTCAAAAAGAAAAAAGCCAGGCTACACACTGTTGAAAAGAATGTCCCTTCCATTTTAAATAACTCCAGCATTGTGAGTAGTACACCTCCAGTTGCACTGCTCTGTATTTACCTTGTGGGAAGAGCAAGTAAGCAGAAACTTTTTTGCTTTAAAAAGCAGCTTCTTTGTATTGGTTATATGTGCTGAATCTTCTGAAACTCTACGGAAACATGTCTATAATTTGCCAGATTCTAAATGAACTTTTGCGCTGCATGCTCTCGTTCCCAGGTTAAAGCCACGCGCCGGCTGTGAACCCGCACTCGCTCACTCTCCACGTACCAGTAAATGAGCGACAGTCCGTCGAAACGCTCAAGCTCTCTCCCCCGCTGTTTCAGCAGAGACATATTATCCAAATGTGGTCCAGGTGTCCACGCTGCTGCTGTGCACCTTCAGAGTAGAAACAAAGTGTCCCCGTCCCGCAAACGCATCACTGTGCCCGCTCTCCGGCTGGCCTCGCGCTGTGGGGCTCGCCGCGCGCCTTCGCTGACTGCGTGGATGTGTCAGCATTCATTCCCCTTCACGTCAACGAGACGGACACCGGTCGCCGGTAACGGGACGCTCTAATCTGACCGACACTTGGACCTTTTCCTACCGACTGACCTCAACCCTTCTGTTTGACAAAATATGAAGTGTGTTCAGCCGCACCACAGCTCTGACAGGTGCTGTCCGTACTGCAGGTGCTGCGTGTTTGACCGGAGGATCAGTGCTGCTGCATTCAAGGTCCAATTAAGAAAAACGGTAGGCTATGTACGCGATGCCAGGGCAGAAGTCTACGTGCTGGGAAGGATTCACGGAAGCCACTCAGTTATTTAACCTATGACGCCACTGAGTCCGACTGTATGAACTCAGTTGTCTGGTGCACTGTGTCAGTTGGTTTGTGATAATTAGATAGATTTAATCCTGTTTTTTAAAAGAATATGCACCACTAAAGCACAATACCAATTAAAACAAAAACACCTTAAAACTGGACTTCATAACTTCTTAAATATCACCCCCATGAATGTTTTAGGACATATAAAAATACTCTGCTTGGAATAATATTTTATGTCTGGCATGGTTATTACCTAGTTAAAATATCTGAAAAATTACACCTGCTACCATAATCTCTGGAATATGCAAATCCTTCATCAGGGACATTTCATAGCCAGGAATGTGTACAGACAGACCCCAGGTGGTGCTCAAGCACCTGCCCCTTTGGCCTTTGACTATATAAGTGCCCCTAAGACATTTTATTTGGATTTCTTTTTCAAATTTGGTATTTTACTGTTTAAATTTAGTCAATGGCATCAATTTTGAATTTGAAGGTGTGTAATGCCCGAAAACTGCATTTGAGTTATAATTCTGCAAGACCCCATGAGCTTCTGCCCCTCGTAGACACCAGAGTCCCCAACTCTGTCACCAAGCAGTCTTACCCCAAAAAACATCATACCATACCGTTGGTCTATTTTAACCTTTAATTATCATCGTACAAAGACTAGTCAAACCAATGTCAAACACAAGTTCTAACGTGACAACTAAAACGTATGCACTGTTAAGCACATACAGGTGTGCAAAGTGAATATACTTGAAAAGATGTATTGCACTGTGCCAGGCATTGACAGAAAATGTCATTGTAAGTCCAGTTAGACTGTAAGACCTCAGCTGCCTCACTGAGGGCCTGTAGCCTTTCTGAGTGCAGTGGAGGCTTGACTGCTAACCCAGCTTCTGTATGTTTTCCAGATAAACATACTGGACGTAGTGTTTTCCCTTACAGCAGCTTCTTCCTGTTCTCTAACCAAGCTGGCCCCCTGAAGGGCAGCTGCCTGCTGGGTGTCCTCCGAGGACACCGTCAGGTACCTGGTTGATCCCTGCTGTGGACTGTTTACCATCCTACTGTCTTTGGAAAGACCAGCAGATTTAGAAGCATTAGGAGCTGCAGCTCAGAAACAATTGTTACTCACACGTCATCAGACCTTAAAACTAAGTGCTCATGGTGAGAAGACCAAAATATTTCACTGTTTATTTTACATTCAAAGTTCCCAGACGACTCAAGTCGTGTTCTCAGAACAATCTTCTAGGAATATGGAGGTTTAGCAACCTGGAGTATGTATGCATTTACCCACGTCACTGTCCTGTGGAAGCCATGTATCTCCAAATGTCAACTTTTCATGAATTAAGATAAGCTACCTTTGCTTTCATCTTTGTGATAATGCATTATGTTTAGCTAACCCAATGTGTTTTAAATGGTTTATTTAGCTTAAAATGTAGAATTTTCTCAGCCCATTAATGAACACTTCATCCTTCAGTTTTTCTTAAGACTGCTGATTCCAGTTTTTTTACACTAAATATATTTAAATTAGACTATACAGTTGGTAAACAAAACAAACAAATAAAGTATTCATCATTTCAGTCAGTCCTGGCAGTGTAGACACGACTCTGAAAGAGCATTTATAACAAATAATGTTTCCAGTTTACTTCATAAATATCCAAATGTCCACATATTACATTACATTACATTTAGACATTTAGCAGACGCTTTTAATCCAAAGTGACTTCCAAATAAGAGCTTTACAAGCAGCGATGGGTAGCCAGTGAAGGGAGATGAAGAGAGGGGTGACGTGGGTGTACCTCGGTACGTTGAAGATCAGACGTGCTGCTGCAGTCTGGATCTTCTGGAAGGGACGGATTGCACAGGCTGGGAGACCGGCCAGGAGCGAGTTGCAGTAGTCCAGCTTGCTGAGCACAAGTGCCTGGACCAGCAGTTGGGTCGAGTGCTCCGACAGGTATCTCCTAATCTTCCGAATGTTGTAGAGGGTGTTCCGTCTTAGCGAGGTTCAGCTGGAGGTGATGTTTGGTCATCCAGCTGGTACTGACTTGTCTTCAAGCACAGAGATCTTAGAGACGGCTGTGGAACATGATATTCATTTGGACTGCTTTTCTCCCATCAACCTTGATCAACTGGCTTCGGTGGTTTCTTCATCAAAGCCATCAACATGTCTGTTGGACCCTGACCCAACTAGGCTGCTTAAAGAAGTTCTACCCTTAGTTAGCACTTCTTTACTAGATATGATCAATCTGTCCTTGTTAAAAGGCTATGTGCCACAATCCTTTAAGGTAGCTGTAATTAAACCTCTTCTTAAAAAGCCCACTCTTGATCCAGGGGTTCTATCAAATTATCGACCTATACCTAACCCTCCTTTTCTCTCCAAGATCCTTGAGAAACCAGTCGCCAATCAGTTGTGTAACTTTCTAAACAACAATGATCTGTTTGAGGACTTTCAGTCAGGATTCAGACTGCATCATAGCACAGAGACAGCACTGGTGAAAGTCACAAATGACCTTCTAATTGCATCAGACAATGGACTTGTCTCTGTACTCGTCCTATTAGATCTTAGTGCCGCATTCGATACCATTGATCTTCACATTCTACTACAGAGACTAGAACATTTAATTGGCATTAAAGGCGCCGCACTAAGCTGGTTTAAATCTTATTTATCAGATCGTACACGTTAATGATGAATCCTCTATGCACACCAGATTTAGTCACGGTGTTCCACAAGGTTCTGTGCTTGGACCAATTCTATTCACCTTATATATGCTTCCTTTAGGCAATATTATCAGGAAGCACTCTATAAATTTTCATTGTTATGCAGTTGATACCCA